>CAWZYM010000396.1:562500-861598 GCA_963966185.1 Rhabditoides inermis | reverse complement strand
GAGAGAGAGAGAGAGAGATGAGCGAGGACAGTGTCCTACCTGAAGTGTCCCATAGCGTAAAAACATCGGCTGCTTGTAGAACTCGCCGGAGACATTGTTGATCTGCAGTCAAATCAAATACTTTATTCGGTATCGCTACTCATGATCATATGTTTGAAACATATCCAGCGCCCTGGTCCCCTGGTCCTTATGGGTAGCGCCGAGACGGGAAGGACTCGCCGTACCCACAGCCGTAAATTGTATTCCTACTAAACTCACAATGATGGGCGAGTCGACTTGGTTATCGGACCAGTTGGGTCCACCTGTCATATCGAGACACATGTTCCAGTCCACCCAGCCAGTCACCCAGTTGTTCACCGCCTAAAGGCAGCTCTCTCTCTCTTTCTCATTATCCTCTCTCCTCTCTCCTCTCTCCTCTCATCCTCTCTCCTCTCTCCTCTCTCCTCTCTCCTCTCTCTCCTCTCTCCTCTCTCCTCTCTCCTCTCTTCCTCTCCTCTCTCCTCTCTCCTCTCTCCTCTCCTCTCTCCTCTCCTCTCTCCTCTCTCCTCTCTTCCTCTCTCCTCTCTCCTCTCTCCTCTCTCCTCTCTCCTCTCTCCCTCTCATCCTCTCTCCTCTCTCCTCTCTCCTCTCTCCTCTCTCCTCTCTCCTCTCTCCTCTCTCCTCTCTCCTCTCTCTCCTCTCTCCTCTCTCCTCTCTCTCCTCTCTCCTCTCTCCTCTCCTCCTCTCTCCTCTCTCCTCTCTCTCTCCTCTCTCCTCTCTCCTCTCTCCTCTCTCCTCTCTCCTCTCTCCTCACACCCATGATACTCGTCGTGTAGTTGACGGCTCTTTGCCAGCTTCCCAGTCGCACGTCGTTGGTGATCCAACCCTCGCATGCCTAAATACATCGCACCTATGCTCTTTGCTAGCACACCTCAGTGTAGAGCAGGTACTTATCCGGAAACATGTCCCGAGTCCTAGTCAACTCGCTCGCATCCACGTCAAAGTCCGCGTACCTAACCAAATGGAGAGTCGAAAACAATTGAGGAAAACGCACCAGTGCACTGCGATGCCGGCGACCGCCGCGGCAAGACGCGAGTCGTTGAGGTGCTGGAAGGAAAGATGCGAACACTGGCAGAACACTCACTTCATTCACGTACTCCTGCAGCTCGTTGCGATTGAAGTCGAGGTAGAGTATGTCCAGGTCGGCAGTCAGCGAGTCGTTCCGGAGTGTGGGCGCCAGGTAGTCTACCACGAATCGAGCTAGGTCGGCCGGCGGAAAGTAGATCGCCTATGAGGATAATGAAGAATCTGTCAGCGTCAAAATCAGCCACCTGGTGGGAGTAGTTTGGATCGGAGGAGACGTTGGGTTCGTTGAGGGGTGTGACTCC
This sequence comes from Rhabditoides inermis, assembly GCA_963966185.1. Classification (NCBI taxonomy): domain Eukaryota; kingdom Metazoa; phylum Nematoda; class Chromadorea; order Rhabditida; family Rhabditidae; genus Rhabditoides; species Rhabditoides inermis. Next base: position 860,231 of record CAWZYM010000396.1, on the reverse strand, counting down.
GAAGAACGAAATGCCCTCGGCGTCGTAAGCTTGGAAGAACCTTGGGGACGGATGAATGAGGCGATCACTCGCTTACCGCACAAAGTAGTTGGCCCAGACCTGCCAAATGTCCACTCCGTCGATCGCTTTAAGTAGAGTGCCGCCGCCCTGAAGAATAGTTCCGAAAGAAGGAAAAGAATCCCACCTTCATGAATCCATTCGATTTCATCCAACCGGGAGAGGACCAGGGAGAGGCAAACAAGGAGAGACCGCGGGAGACACGCTGAGCTTGGACGATCATCGGGATCTGAAGACACTTTGTTTACAGTCACATTCTCTGGCTTGCCTTGTACTTGGTGTCTTCGTCGGCAAGCTTGAAATCGAGCAGGTCGAAGTCATTGACGGTGTCGGCGTACGAGTATTCTCTTGTCGAGAAGTCGGTGGACGCGATCGGAACCCGGCCGAGCGAGTATTGGATGCCTAGAGAGAAGACACGTATTGCATATTCGACCGCGGACGCACCTCGCTCTCCAAAGTAGGTGGCGATCAGCTCGTCCCTTGCCGCAGGAGGTAAAGTTGCGGCAGTCACTGAACTTATACACAATAAAATGGTTCTAATGAAGAACTTACATGCTGCCGAGTCGGTGAAGGCGCCTCCGAAGCCCTTCATCTCCTGTCGTTGGTCACGCACATTGATCGACAGAGAGTATGTAGTGCGGGCTGAAATATCCTCGACATTTAGAGTTTCATTGTTCTGTATTCTCACGTTCTCTGTTGACTGTGAACGGCGCGTCTGTCTTCATGTCTCCCTCTGTGAAGAAGTGTTCGGAACGCAGAAATCGCGCGCCTTCCTGGCTCGACGTGAACCTAAAGTTTTTTTTTTATATATTCATGATGCGTGATTCTATATTTCTTACATGACAGCGTTAGTCCCGTCTAGCATGCCAATGTTCTCCACGTCATCGCAATACGTTGAGTTGCACACGCAAATCTAAATGCACTAACTCTCTTTCTCTTTCTCTCTCTCTCTCTCTCTCTCTCTCTCTCTCTCCCTCTCTCTCTCTCTCTCACCGCCTGCCGTCCCTCCTCGAATTCCGACTGCGGCATGTCTCGCATCGCACAACTTCGAGCGACTAGAGCTCATTGTTTCATAGATTATCTTATTTTCACCAAAATCTCTGCAACATCTTACCTTTCGGTGGGCAGAGTATATCTCGAGGCGGAGTAAACGTGGTCACTTCCTCTTGTGCGAGAAGCACAGGCAGTAGCCGCACGAGCAAAAGAATATACATTTTCGACAACTCACATTCAGAATGACTGTCCGCCGAGCGCCGACTCACCACTAGCCGTATTTATGTTGAAAACACGGCGGTTTCTCATGTTTATGACCGGGGCAGTTCATGATGACAGTGATTAGCGCTCATAAACGGTGTGTATTCGATGTGTGTTTATACCGGCGAAAGGTACATATCAACAGCGTTCAATCTGCAAGTGCAGCATCACACCACCACACACGTTGAATGTAGCATCTGGCGGGGATTCGCCAGACTCTGCGTCTCTAGCCGGCGAGGTCAGATGCCAGATATGGCAGGGGAGCCGGCAGCTGTTCCGTCGACCTCTCTATTGATCCCCCTCTGCCCAGTGCTCCTTCCATAGTCGAGTATGTCGGGGAAAAGGTTCGTCATCGCCGAGCTACCCGCCGATTTCGAGCAGAACTTCGAGCTCATTGAGGTGATATTTATGAATATTGTTATAGTAGAACGCTACATTACCACGTGCTACTTGATTCGAATCTCTTGAATCAGGGGGACACCTTTACTTTCACCTTTTACTTGATTCGAGATAATATTCTGATTTTGATTCGGATAGAAAGATAGAACCCATTTCCTTGCAGATATTCCGCCGTCTGTCGGTGTCGTCGGTGTACTTCACGGACGACGTGTCATTTGGGAGGGAGCTGCTCTCGCTGCGACAGCTGCAACGCCACCACGCATCCCTCCACGCACTCGCGCCGCCACTCAGACAGCAAGTCGAGGTTGCAACCACTCCTGCGCAATAACACCGCCACATTTTTTTCCCAGGCAGACTCTCCGACAAAGAACAAAGTGATATCAAAAGCGAGTCGAGATGTGATCGAGAGTACCGCGTGCACGGTAGGTACTTTAAAAGATCCAACATGACTGTCAACTGTCCACTCATTCTAGGCGTGTGAGAGGTGTTTCACTCGACTGTCGGCCGCTTGTTCACACGCCGCCGTTCATGTCGATCCATCCCAGCACGGACATCGCAACACCTGCACACAATGCGGCACAGGTACGTATCTATTATCTAAAAACAAAAAAGAATCTTATACGCCCATGTTCAGAGAGAAAGAAGACGTGCATTTCGTCCGGTCACCAAATCGTCGACAGGATGAAGGACGATGTGGAGGTGAGAATTCGCGCACAGTTCCGGTCTCACTCAACCCATTGCAGTACATGGGCGCCTGCCTCTCCTCCTTCCGCGAGTGCTTTCCCGGTCTGCCAGTGCCCCGCTCCACGCTCAAGCAGCTGCGCAAAACTATCGCCTACTCGTAAATGATCTCATCGGTGACCGGTAACGCATAAATATGTATTTCAACAGTGATCACGCATAGTTAGTCGTAGTTGACGCAGCGTCCCCAGTGGCAGAACTGGTCCATGGAACAGCCGTCAGACGACTCGCACTCCACCACCCCGGCGCCGTCACCTGAAACGTGATCATCACCACTACTTTTCAACTTGGCTTTTGATGTCTTCCGAATTTAGCAAGATGTCCGGCACGTGATATACTCGAATGTCCAGTGATGTTGCTCTACTGTCAGCGTTGCATTCCTCCGCCTCTCAATGTCATGTCACTCTATTCATTACATGTTCCACGGCCTCTAAGCTCTAAGCACTCTCTCCTTCTCTTTTCGAGCGTTTATAAGCGGTGTGTTCCGGCCAACCTGCAAACGAGAGACGCTTCGAGGGGACGAGGAAAGCGGACGCCGCTGCGAGCTGGAACAGCCAAATCACACATCACTCAGTTATTATAATAAACATTACAACATTACATTGCACTCAGTCACCCACCAGCAGTAACAACGACAGCACCACTTCCACACTATTCATCCGATTCTGAAACATTCCCACAATAAGTACACGCCGCTATCACACGCAAGTCATACAACAATATCATAGGTATGCAATTACTTCGGGTAACACCATATTTACAATTGCTTTCGGAAGAAGAAAAATAAATACTTGCGCCAACTCTGTGCAAAAAAACGAGAAATATAAATATATAGTCTACATGCAAAATGGGGAAGGAAGATACAAGGAAGTAAGACTAACAAACACACACGGATACAAACACGTATAGAATTTGGTGCAACGAGCTCTATCGGAAAAAGAGTAGGGAGCCACTGAATGGGAAAGCTACAATGAAACAGAAACGAAGAAGGGAGTGAGAGCACATAGTTGCAAAACATGAGACAGCAACAGCCAGGTAGGAACTGGCGAGAGAGAAATAGGAGGAAGAGACAAGAACACACGAGAATACTGTGATTGGAGAGCAATACAGGTGGTGGTTGTATGTGGATGTGAGTGGTAGAGGGAGGGAAGGAAGCGGTGTGAGGGACGTTGAGCACTAATGAGCCGCCGGCGCCGAGCCTCGCACTGGCAGGGTGGGTGAGGAAGGGAGCAAGGGAGGGAGGTAGGGTGGAGGGGAGAGGGCGGGGCCGCCCACGCCCCACCAACGCTCCCGCCTGCCTGCAGGGAACCGCGTCGGCGCGAGATACAGGTCCACACTCGGGAATGCGACAAGGAGAGTAGAGGAAGGAAGAGGGAGGGGACGACTCAGTTGTCTGAAAGGAGGAAGACGTCAAAGGGGTTGTCGAGGACAACGCAGGCGGAACAAAGCACCCGCCGGCAATCAGTCAAACATCACCGCCACACAACCTCATAATCGAATCAGTTAGACAAAAAACATGCCGACAAGAACACCCGAAACTTACCCAATCAGCGCAATTCAGCACATTCGCAAAGAGATTTTTGTGAGCAAAAAAGCAATGTGGCGCAATTAGGCAGAAATGCATGTTGCTTGTGTATGGGCATATCAAAATGAATGGGAGAATGGGACTGATCTAGTGATGCTCGTCAAATTGCTAGGGGAAAATGCTAAAATAGACTCACGTCGTGCCTTTGCCTGAAGTAGCTTGGCGCGGTCCTGCGACTCGCTCGTGCCATCCGCTGAAACACAACAGTTACTACTACAATACTACAACCATACCGCACTTCTCACAGCAACTACAATATCACTTATAGACAAGGAGTCAACCTGATGAATATAAATAAAATGAAGTGATATAGTACATACCAGTTTCGGGGCACTCTCGGCTGACGACGCAGAGATACTCGCTGGGCACGTCGGCAGAGTAGGTGAACGCCCCGATCGGAACGAGCTGCAACCACAAACACTATGATTGTAAAGTCAAGTCAAATAGTTTACACTATATCATAATTGTGAATTGTTGCAATAACAACAAAGTCAAATAGTTTACACTATATTATAATTGTAAATTATTGCAATGACAACAAAGTCAAATAGTTTACACTATATTATAATTGTAAATTGTTGCAATAACAATAACGTCAAATAGTTTACAGGTTTACACTATATTATAATTGTAAATTGTTGCTATAACCATGTTCTACTCTCCCCTAAATGCACTGCTACAAAATTACGCAACAAGTTCATAACTAGCAAGAGGACAGGTACACCTATGCATGTCAAGCATGTACAGTGATATTCCGGGTAACAGATTCTATTAACGTGTACGTGATCACTGTTCAATTTCCGGGCGAAACGACATATGGTTGAAGCACAAAACGGCGAGAAACGACGCAAATAACGTTACACGAACTTCGCTGTATATCCGCTCTTTTTACCATAAATATTCACGTTCAGTCTCATGCAATGCACTTGTACACCTAAAGTAATTTCCTTTCCAGTCGACAAAATTACACAAAAAAGACATAAAAGTGTACCAAAAAACATAACAAAAGAAGAATAACACTATAAAAACTACTTTACCGACCTGTTCGAACTTCCATCCGTCGCTCATGGCGGAGACGACCGACGTGAGCTCGTCCTCGTGACACTGCAGCACGCGGTACACGTGCTTCGTCTGAAAAAAGTTTCCATAACATGTTTCCTTCATAATAGCCAGTTATTATTTCATAATGTTTTCTTCACAATAGCTAGTTATTATTCAAACAAATGCAGAATGCTCTCATTACCAATCAATTCAATTGAAATAGGAAAACATCACAAACAATAATTTCTATCACTGCTCTCATCCTCGAGAATGCATTCACACAAAACAACTATCTATATGTTGACAATTTCTCAATGGCGATATGAAAAGGCTTGCGATTACTGCGACACACAATCCCTACATTCCCTAGCCGGGATATTTATGAGGCTTACAGTGCATTCCCCTCTCTCGTCGCAAGAAGTGCGCACGCACGCACGCAATGCCATATCAGAACATGGACATGCAAAGGTGGAACCTCGCACGACACGCACACACACATGTTACACCACGCACCGATTTGAGGGCGGCCGCGTTGCGCTCGGCGATGCGATCGAGACACAGTTGCGAGAGGTGAGGGAGGTTGTAGAACTCGGCCTCTTCCATCACACCTGAACCACACATTCTCTCTCATTATACCTCCCCTCTCTCTCTCTCTCTCTTCTCCACCCACCCTCCTCCGCAATGCCGTGGTTCATGACGAGCTTTCCGTGTCGCAGGTAGTTTAGGACTGTGGAGAAGTACTGTCCGTCTCTGTCGATCAGGTACGCACCCGTCTCATCCTTCCAAATCAGTACTTGAACTACATGCAACATAAACCAAAACAAAAATAGAAAATGATATGTGACTCAAGACTCACTTTGTGGCTGGGGAGGGTACCGTCGTCTTGGCAGATGCGGGCGAGGAACGACGTCGCCTCGCGGCACAGCGTCTGCTTCGTCGTCTGGAACACCTGCAACCAGGCGGTTCGAAGACGTATAACAGAGTAAAACATAACAACAAAACAGAACAAAAAGATCGCGCACCTGTCCGCCGACGTTGAGGCGCACCCATGTGCCGGGATCGGCGATGACCGAGTGTTCAAGTGTGTTGGACAAGCGGGGAGACTGCATCGGCGCGGGCGGCACCTCTGCAACACACCACCACGTCACACCCACACACACACACATCCATCCCTCCCCCTCCCCTCCAACACATTGCATGCTAATTGACCATTAGCCACGCGAGCGAGTGCGCGCAAGTTTCACCCCGTGCGACTCGTATTACCATGTGTTTTTGTGTATCGCAAAAATATAGAGGGTGAATGGCAGAGTGGCTTCAACAAACAAGATGATGATGAGTGTAGATGTGGGTGCGACGGCGGCAGAAGGGGGATTAGCTGTGCGGGCAGGGAAGGAGGGGGAGGACGACCACCCACAACACTCCCCTCCTCCTCCTCCTCCTCCTCCTCCACAGCCACAGTAACAGACAAATTATGCATTCCTCGCCGCTCGCCTCGCACTTCTACAGTGCACGCTCGAGTAGCGTTAGCCGCCGTATGGTGGCTTCAATGAGCGGTGTGGCGGAAAAAACGGTAAATCAAGGCTATAAGCGACGCGTGAATTGAATAAGCGGGTAGCATACAGGACAGGACAGTGGGTGGATCGATTATGATAGGAGGTTAGGTTAGGGGGAGACCTACCGCAGATGAGCGTCTGCTGAGAGCGCGGCGCCGGCTGGGGCGACGGCTGCGCGTTCATCGACTCTGGTAGCACAGCCTCCATCTCAATGCGCCATACCTGAAATACCATATACAACACCACAACAATTGATGAGCACGACATGTTACGTTAACGTTACGCGCCCGACACGAATTATCCAAAAAACAACAAAGCGAGCCAGTCATAATATACATCAATCAATCCAAATCACTTCGAAACGATTGCGATTCGCAACAATGAATTTCGGCAGTATGGACGATAAAAATGTGAATCGATCGATTGGTGGAATGGTCGCGGGGAGGGCAAGAAGCGAAAGAGAGAGAGAGAGGACTATAGCGAGTGAATGCTGCGGACAAGGCGCATGACACGAAATGGCAATGCGGGGCGACGACGAGAGCTCTCCTCTTGCTCCTCTCCACCACACAACGAGACAACGACGCACCATGTCCGCACCACGGCCACACACCCAACACCCACAATGCAATGCGCGCAAAAACAACTCGGGCCAAGACTGAGCCGCGTCGGCGAGAAAGAAGTGAGAACGGCGGGCGGGCAGAAGAGGGAGAGAGAGAGAGCGGCCGCACACAAACAACGCCAGCCAGGCCGGTCGATAGCCAGGCCGCACTCGCCGCGCCCGCACTCGCTCCACTACCCAATGCGAGAGCAGCTCTTCCCACGTCACCTACAGCCAGCCAGCACTACCCTCGCAAGTCATCCCGATCACCCACAGCTAGAACGTACTAAGAGGTCGGAGAGAGAAGGGCCGCCCGTAAACACATGGCCCGCACGCCCACCGTATTATCTACAATCGCAATGGGACCCCACATTTCGCGGGGGTTCTGGGATGAGAAAGCAAGTGTTAAATTGAGAAATTGAAATAAAAACGATTAAATCATTCCTAGACAAGGAACAGCACAATAACAACAAAGAAAATCAGAGCTATCACGTATCATGAAGCAACATAATGAATGCATCATACTTCTAGTGATTATAAACATGAAGAAAACGTTTGCAATCGAAATAGAATCATACCAAAACTCAATTCACAAAACAAACTCCACAAAATTAAAATTACGAAGAAAAAAATACAGCTGCAAAAAGTGTGAAATGCTGTATTTTGTGTATACTGATCATACACGCCTGTCTTACGCACTACTCAACACTAAGTGATAATTATATTAGAAAATAGGAAAAAAAGGCTCAAACAATATTCAAGAAAATCGCAATTGCATAAATAATTTATTGTAATCAATGTCGTTATTATATCTGTTGAAACAACTGACCGAGTTATTATGACAAAATTGAAATGCAATCTCATAAAAACAGACTGAATGAGCAGGGAATTGGCGGGCAAAGGGAGGCGCTGGGAAATGCGTAGGCGGAAAGAGGAAGACAAACTCAACAATCATGTCAGCGGCAAATCAAATAATTAATCTCTCAATGCGTGTGCTAGCACCAGTTAAAGCTATGCGCGGGGTGCGTGGGTGAAATGTCATGTTGTGAAAGACGAGAGACAATCGTCCGGAAAGAAGAGAAGGGAAACACGAGTAGAAGAGGTGAAACGGTGAAAAGGTGAATATAAATAACACTGGATCCTGACATGAGACGGTAGGCACTTGAGAAGCTCGTGGATATGCAGAGAAGAGAGGGAGGGGCGGTGTCAGGGCGGCGGTGCGAGGAGGTCGCCGATGAAGCTGCTCAGGCTCTTGCTCATCTTCATCCCCTGCACCTGCGAGCAGATGAGCTGTAGCTGCTGAGCCTGCGGCGGCAGCTCGCCACCCGCACCGCACGGCGTCAACTTCTCGTGAACCTCGCCCAGGATCTGAAATAAATATTGCTTCTTGAAGTATTCTCAGACACACAAATTCAGAGTGATTGCGACTACGTGCCATTTGACACACCGAGTGTGGGAGAGTGGACAGATGTGGTTGGAAGGGAGTGATGGTATGGGGGGAGAGATAGTGGGAACGCACCTGCAGGAATCGCTTCTTGGTGCGCGCGCTCTCGCTGTTGCCATACGGACGCATGAACGGCTCAATGTGTCGAAAGAGTTCGGCGCCGACGAGCGGCGGGAGGTGCGTGAGGAACGAGACCGCCTCGTCAAACTCCATCTCCAACAGCTGCTGCTCAAACTGGCGCAGGATGCCTGAACGGTTACCATATCTGATATGTACGTTGTTCGTTGTTCCTCTCTCTCTCTCTCTCTCTCTCTCTCTCTCTCTCCCTTACCTAGTCCAGTCTTGAATACAAACTCCTCCCCATCTCGCAGGAACACATCCCACACCCGACACGTCACATCGAGCGGCAGCGACTTGGCAAACAGCGTGTACACCCTAAAATATGATCATACAAATAATTATCTCTTAAAAGTACTCGCGTAAAGAGAGTCAGTTTGTCTTGACCCAATTCAACAAAAGCGCATGCATAAAACGTTTACAAATACTAACACAAACCTGCTCCTCTCTCTCTCTCTCTCTAATATTGATTACATTTCATCAATTTCATCGATTCATCGAACAGTCCGTTATGCGCAGGTTTGTGTTAGTATTTGTAAACGTTTTATGCATGCGCTTTTGTTGAATTGGGTCAAGACAAACTGACTCTCTTTACGCGAGTACTTTTAAGAGATAATATATGTGCTTTTGTTAAATTTCATAGAAATTTCTTTTCTACCTGATTGCCAAGCTCCGTCGTTCATTCGTATGCGCAGAACTATGATGAATGATACAATTTAATGATGGTAGCAAGTCATTGAATATACTACATTCTACAGGTCGTGTTTGTTGCGTATGTACAACAATGTTTCTCATGGTATCAAAAGAAACGCTTTGAAAGAAATTTTACTCTTTATTTTGAATCGCTGAGGCGTAAGTGCATGTCTACTACCGTCTGCGCGCTATCTCAATATCGCGCACTCTCGCGCTCTCTCTCTCTCGCCCCGCCCACCGAGAGAGAGAGAGCTAGCAGCCAGCGTTGACTGGAAACGGTCCACACACACACACCCACACGCTGGCCTCTCGCCTCATGGGTGCGCGCGATCGCGCATAACTTCTTTCACAGAAAAGATACAAAGATGGCGTCAACCAGTGATCTGGCCTACGGAACCGTGCGAATCTAACTAACATGAATTGGATGAGTTCACGTTGCTGCTAACATGACCTTTGGATATCGCTTCTTAAAAATTCTAGCGCGAGCCTTATCCTTAAGGCCCGTCCAGACTAAACGCAAACGCAAAACGCACGTGTTTGCGTCTGCGTTTCAAGATTTTGCTCGATAAACGCTCGCTAAAACGCGAACGCTGGCGTTCGCGTTTCATGAAACGCGAACCAGATCCTGGCGATTGAACAAACGTTGCCCGCGCGAAAAGTGAAAGCGCTGCAAACATAATTGCGCGAATTACTCAAGTTGCGCAAATATAGTTTTATGATGATGTTACTTTGTTGTTGTTGTTGTTGTTAATGTTTTGTTGTTGTTTATGTATTGTTTAGTTATGTTTATTATCAAACATCAAGATAATGTCTTACATCTTTTTCAGGGTGTTATAAGATGGTGAAAGGAGAGACGAAACCTGTCAAGGCGGCCAGGGCGGTAAGGGATGAGGCAGTTCCGACAGACGTCCGCTCTCTCATCATCGATGCTGTTAGTGAGAGGGAGGAACTTTACGACCTCTCTCACGCGAGCTACCCGGACAAGACCCTACGTAACAAGCTCTTCCACGACATCTCCATCAGGGTTAAGAACGAGTGCGCGCATGACATATCAGGTGAGATTTTTGTGTGGATGTTTTAAATTGAACGGAAGTTTTTCAGGTGAACGTTGCGGTGCAGTTTGGAAAAACGCGCGGGATCTGTTCATGAAGAAGCTCAAGAAGCTGCCGACCACTGGTTCTGGCCGTGCCGATCTTACCGCCGAACCTTGGGTGCACATGCGGCAGATGGAATTCCTTCTGCCTGAAGATCCGGCTCAGTGAGTATTTCATGTTCTATTGGTTACATATGTTAAATGGGTGAATTCAGGCCCAGGGTTTCGTTCGATGGAGACCTGCACCAGGTGATCAATGGCGAGCCGCACTCGCTGCTTCATGACGATCCCGCGAGTATGCAGAATGTAAGTTTAATCTTTTTCTTATCAGAGATTGAAGGAATACATATTTTATTGTAGGATGATGATCTCATCGTTGTTGATGTCTCACCGGCTGCAACCCCCGCCGTGGATACGTCTACCCCACGGCAGTCCGTGTCTAACGTGGGGGCCAAGCGCAGTCTCTTCCAGAACCATCGAACGGAGCCGAACAACTCGAAGCGCCCTCGTCATACTTTGTCGGCTGTTCTCGAGAATGGTAAGAATTGATATTTGTTTTGATAACATGAGAGGTGTCACAGGTTTCGAGAAGGTCGATGGTCTGGCCAAGTCGCTCACGCCGCTGGTCATTGATATCCCGTCTCGACGTACCGCAGCGAGTGAGTTTATAATTTGAATTGTTGTTTATTTTCTAAAATTTGTATGTTTCAGTCGAGCAGCTCAAGATTGCGATGCACGACCTCCAGGCGTTTTCGGAAACTAAAGCGAATACGTTCTGCCGCCGCATCACCACGCTCGCCCAGGAGATTGAGGATGAGGTCGACCGTTTGAAGGTCGCCACCTCGTGAGTCTCATTGTCACCTAGATCAAGCAAGTATATCTTTTTTTAACCCGATACGAGTCTGTGAATGTCCCACGAGTGCTTTTCGTGATTGATCCCATATGTGAGTAGTCCCTTCATCCTCCCTCGTTTGTTTTCCTCGTTTATTCTTTTTTGTTGGATCATATTGTTATGAGAATCTTGTTACAATAAAATTTATTCAACAACATGTAATGTGTTCAGTTGACATTATCACGCTCTGAGAAGAAGTGGCGAAGTCGGTCTCGATAAATCTTCCCTGTCTGTGTGTGGCCAGGTCTGCCAGGTGCGGGGTTGATCTGACGGGGAACAACAAGAGGAGGGAAGCGCGTGAGCACAGTCTGTCTATCGCACGACTCGATGAGGCAGTTGTGAAGAGCCTGAAATTGACAAAAATTACCAATGTAAACATCGAAATCAAATGTGAACTAACCATTGCTGACAGGATGAGTGTGATGGCGTAGTCTGGTTGTAAGGTCATTGTCTGCCCGAGTTGACGAAAACGGGATACGAGGATTCCGAAAGAGTCTTCGACTGCCTGTCGTGCGCGAGAGAAGCAGGCATTGAAATGACAAGATTTGCGGTTTGAAGCGGAGTCGGCCTGAGAATATGGGCGCATCATGTGTGGCTTGAGAGCGAATCCTGAGTCTGCTGCAACGTGAAACGGGACGATCCCGGAGTTTCCGAGAGGAGCTGCTGGTGGGAATAGGTTTCTTGAGGCTGCTTCGATAGCGGTCCTGACTTGACTCTTGAGGTAGATGCCTGCATCACTGCCTCGTCCCGGCGCTCCAAGATCGAACAATATGAATCTGTATGACGAGTCCACAACAGCCAGTAACACAATACTATAGTAGTTCTTGTAGTTATAGTAAGTACTGCCAGAGTTGGGAGGACGGATGAGTGCGAAATGTTTTCCGTCGACGGCGGCAACGCATCGCGGGTGTTGCCAATTATGCAGGAATCCAGACGCGCTGTCGGCTAGAGACTGAGCAGTGATGGGCTTGAATGCAATAGAAGAAATGTTCGTGATTATGGCAACGGCAACTTCGTGCACGATTCCAACGACAGTGGAAGTTCCGCAGCAATACTGATGAGCTACTTGACGGAATGATGTTGCGAACCCAGTGAAGGTACAGTATATGGCAAGGCGGTGGCGAGCAGATATGGGAGCACGATGCGTCAGTGGATGAGAAAGGGAAGGAGCAAGTAGCGACAGCAGATCCTCAAACTCGGAGATGGTGAATCGAGTGTACTCCAGAAAGTCGGCAGGCGAGCGAGAGAGCATGTACTCATCGAAAACGCGGAATCGTGTGTCTAGGAAGGGCACATGGGGATCGCGAACATACAGTCGGGTCGACAGTTGAGCAGTCACATTCAGCAGCATACAATAGACATCCAGAAGTACACGCAGTATGTGATTTCGATCTGGCGGCCGCATCTTAAAATAAAAATCAAAAATATCGATAAAATAAACAAAAAAACAACAACAAATACTACAAATCAAAACAGATGTTGAACTTGGAGTGAATGAAACGCTCATAATCCAGCGTTCATCGAAGTTGAATCTCGATGAACGCAGACGCCGGGTACGAAACGCAAACGCAAACGCGACAAAAACGCGCGCGTTTGGTCTGAACACATCGCGCGTTTGCGTTCGCGTTTCATTCCCGAGCGGCGTTTTGTGAAACGCTCGCGTTTCAATTTTGGTCGTGCGTTTGGTTCTGCGTTCGCGTTTGCGTTTAGTCTGGACGGGCCTTAAGCCAAAAGAGAGGGCGCTGCGCGCCCTCTCTAATAAATAATCACGCTAAGCTCTTACGCACCACTCAATGAGATAGAGGTCGGGGCGAACATCTAGTCGATCAAAGTGAGCGTGTAATCGCGGCAGCTCCTGCTCAAAGTACCTGCAAAAGAGAGGGATAGAGAACAAAAAACTAAAATGACTCACCGATCGAAGGCGATAAAGTACTCAGTCATCGCCGGCTGCCGCAGTCGGAAGAACGCCACCTGAACATGACATTGGAAATACGTACGGAGAAATTCCTGCAGGTGCGTTCCCATTATCTCTCCCGCAACTCCCCCACTCCGCTTCTACTACATCTGTCCGCAAATTATGATAAACGGTGGAATTTCTCACCTGCAGTGGTCTGTTGAGGAGGTTGGCGAAGGCGACAAATGCGGGGAATGGGTCCATCTGTAGGAGGAGAACGGCCGCGAGGAACGACATAGACTGCACGTAGCCCACGTCCGGACGATAGCACACGTACGCGCCTAGAGAACGTACTAATGCACATCGAGTAATTTACAGTGGGTCGTGCATCAATTGATAACAGTACCCACCACCCACGGTTCGAAGTAATGTGTATTGAGTGATTAACAGTGGTTCGTACTTCATCGAGTAATTCACAGTACTCACCTAACAAGTTGAGTAGCAGATCGTAGTACGGTCCTCCGTTCTGGAATATGCCGAGCTGAGGAAAGGTGCGAGTGATGTCGAGGTGGATGAGACGGAGGGACGCCTCCTGCGACATCGGGGACTGAAACAAAAACAGTACAACCACTCACTTCTCTCTCTCTCTCTCTCTCCCTCACTCACCTCCTTCTCCTCCTCTTCTTCCACGCATTTCGGATCCTCGGAGAATCGTAGCGCCGCCCGCGCACAACAGATACTGTACAGCTCTGCAAGTCAACATGATGAAGGAGTATGGAGTGGAAGAAGCGTACCGTGGGTGAGGTTGAGGTCGTTTCCTATGGAGAGCGCCCAGACGCGGCCGCGCACCTTCGAGGGAACGCCCTGCCACCACAGCTCCATGCAACGCTTAGAGTTCTTCCTGCAAAAATCAATGAAATTGAAAGAATTCATTTCAAAAGATTAAAACACTCACATCTCCTCCCACTTTGGCAGTATCTGCTCCGACCACAATTTCGACGCGGCCGCTGCCTGCTCCTCTAATCTACAACACCACGTAAATACGTTTATAGGAAAGGAACACAAACTGCTGAACGCACCTCTTCTGCTCTGCCTTGGCGCGTTTCCTGTCCTTCTCCAACTTGAGCTCCTTCTTCTTGGCCTGTTCGATCATCTCCTGGTAGAGTTGTCGGTGCCGCGCCGCCTCCTCCTCCGATTTCGCCGGCAGGTTGCTGAACACACCACAGTTAAGACCAATCATTGAAAATCAAGTGTACTCAAAGACCCACCTCGGTCGCTCCTCGAGTATCAATCCTGTCGTGTGTATCACATCGGAGCCATGCGCTTTCTTCTCCCCAAACAATCTCCACGGAGCGGACGACGTCGAAGACGAGTTCTTTTTGCGTGAGAAGAAACCCCTGCAAGGCATACTGTTCCACCGCACAACAACTTGGCAAAGCAAAATGATACGAAATCGGGAGAGAAAGGGAGAGAGAGAGAGAGAGAGAGAGAGACGCACTTGGCAAAGCCGAGCTTGCTCGTCTTCTTGGGTTCGGCGGACGACGACGGGCCCTCCTCTGCGTCGTCGACGAGCTCCCAGTCGGCAGAGGAGACGTCAGACTTGCGGTCAAGGGAATCACGCTTTGACGAACACGCGGAGTCACCTAGATAGTACATTGATAATTGAAAGGGAAAAACAGGTAAACAGTGATTGTGTATGTATCGAGTACCAACTTTGGCATGAGAGGAAAAGAGAGGGGATTGTGTACGTACCGAGTGCGCTGTCGGGAGTGACTCCAGTGGAGACGCTAGCACAGGAGGCGGAGTCAGCATGGAGAGACATACTCGAGAGGAGACCGTTCGGCATCTCGCATCTACAATCACACGGCATTGGAGAGAGGAGGGGGGAGATGGAGAGAGGGAGAGAGGGAGAGAGAGAGAGAGAGAGAGAGAGAGAGAGAGATCATGATCCGCACGGATTAACAGCGATTACCACCGTCGCCGTTTTAACGAGATTGTCACATACTACTATAAAAGGGAAAGTATTAGAATAGGATGTCTACTAGATGCAGGAGAGCCAGAATCCGGTGGATCGATATTTGCGCCCGACAAGAACAATTCACTATAGCTACGTTCACAAATTCCGCTGCAATTGCGAAAAACGATCCCTGACGGGAATGATAATTATCAATCCACTGTCCTATCACCTACTCGCGTCACCGCGTCAATCAATTTTAGCATATACGTGACGTGTGGATTTAGTGATATCCGCAATCGGGTTTCGACGCCGTGAATATAGCGACGACTCGAACCGGCTAGAGGAAGAGTGGAATGTGGCTAGTGCAGTTGAAATTGAGAAGGATGCACGGTGGTAAAATGATTTACTGGCTCACCTGCCGAGACTCGCTGCTCTGTTCACTCCTCCTCCTGCTCCCGCTCCACTCCTATCCTTGCGGGAGAAGTTGAGCTGGATCTGGGCCGACTCGTACGACGAGCGTCGAATGTGGCCGCGCTTGAACGGCCGTGTCGATGGAGACTCTGGAATACAGATACAGTAATAGTGTCCTTACAGATTACAGTGATGTTGTCAGTTGGTAGCTATGTAGAACCGTAACGTTAACAATCATAAAAAAAACATGCAGAGACTAGGGGTGAAAACCAAAAAAAAACACGTAAACACTTGATATGCGTGGGCAGACCGCAGCCGCAAACCAACAAATGACACAAATGGGAGAGGGGAGAATATGAGAGGGAGAGTGATGGAATAAACGAGCCGTGCTTCGAGAAATCAATAGTCGCCAGCGAAGGAGGAGGGGATACGGCAATCAGTGGAATACATACAAGGAATACTAGGAGAAGGACGCACTATCCGCGAACGAGAAACAAACGACGGCCGATGTGAATCAATACGGCGATTCCATGCACACACAGAGAGAGAGAGAGACACACACACAAGAAAGCCGACCGCACCACTACTGCTGGGGAATAAACAGGCGAAATCGAATTAGACACGGTAGAGACGGGCAAGGACATGTCAACATAGTTGTTTACTGAAAACTGAAACTACTCACCATCGCCCTGGTTGGCGAGTGAGGCGGTCCGGGAGAGACTCTTCGTGTCCATGTCATATGACAGAGGGAGGTTCTCTGCAAGTACAAGGTATAGAACATCACGGCGGAAAAATAGTACTCACCAATCACCGTGGCGAGACTGCCACTCGCATGCGGTCTGCCAGCCAGGGCTGCAATTATAAAGAGTGAGTGCTGGAAACACAACACGGGATGAGAAGGGAACGACGGGTACGCGATGCACACAACATACGAATGTCACGGCCAGCGAGAGGGAGAGAGAGAAGGCGCGTGGAATTGGAAATGCAAATGCAACTGGCATCCAGAAAAAAAAACGGTGAACGAGAGGAGAGGAAAGCGAGAAGAGGGGTCATTGTAGATGCGTGCATCTGATAGCACCACACACAGTTTTTTTTGTTCGGTTCAGCACGACACACATTTACATGTGAATTGGCGGTGAGTCAGCGGTCAGTTCATTAGAATAGAACCGAGCATATTGCATTAAAAGCCGGCGAGTTTCGATGTGAATGCGTCGGCTGCGGCGCTGCGACAATAAAAGTGGCGGAATATCATTAGAGAGGAGCATTCTCAACTCGAGATGCGGCCATAAAACAGGAGGAGGAGGAGAAGTAAAGTATGCGAGGAGAGAAGAGCGCGACTGCAACTCGAATTCATCTATTATGATAGCGCTATGGTGAGTCAGTGGGTCGGACACACGCAGAGTGTAGTGAGTTACAACAGGATGATGGAAACACTCTCGCACCTGCATGGGCGGCGTCCGCTTTGAACGCCGCACTATACAAATCAACACACCTGCAGAGTGCAGACAGAGGAAGAGGGGAGGGAGAATGGAAACGAATCAGTTTCGACCGCCACATTTTCGCGCATCCACATAAAAGTGAGGACGAGGAAAAAGAGGGAGAGAGAACAGCGAAGGAGGAAAAAACTGCACAAAGGATCGTCTTGGCAAGGTCTGCATGTGGCGGCATGCAAAAAAAATGAAAGGACATGTAGAAGAGGACGAGAAAAGGGCCATTTCAATTTAGCTTTACACAGTACGGCTTTCAACGGCGGGATCAGATAGTTCAATATGTCAATGGATCATGAAAGGAATTATAAAGAATAAAAGAAATGGGATAGTATAAGAATGATTGATTGATTAATTGAATAGAAAAGAGCATGTTGCATATGCAAATAGGACGACAAAGGGACCCGATGGAACGTCCAGATAAGACTTTGTTTAGGCATGTTGGACAACCAGAGGAGCAGACTGCATTGTCCAGATTACGCGGATATGTCATACGCACCACTAATGTAAACACTCTGAATAAACAAACACAACAACGTACTGCTCAGCAGCACTAACAAAGGTGCAAAGACGCAAGGGAATGAATAATGGATGGTCTAGTCGTCAGGTCAGTAAAAACACATACCGGAAGCCGTGACTGACTCACAATGATTTACAATCATGATAGCAGCAGCCTGCAATAGCGTGACAAAACAAACGCAGTACGGTGTAAAGCATACCGAGAGACACAGCGAGATGTTCGCCGTTATATTCGTATTATAACAAATTCGCCCGTATTCGAAACTTCAATTCAATTCAATTCAATTCGAGACTTATCGGGGGATATGATGCGAATGAAAACGCGACGACAGGTGCAAGGAAAGCGTGTTGCTAATTGCAAATGAAGAAAAGCGCGCGCGGCGGCGGGAGCGGGAGTGAGAGAAAAGTGATAACCGACCAGCCAACGGATAGAACACTACGCAACACATCCCGTTCACAACATCATAGCAACATAATATTGTATTCAAAAATACGAAAATATCGGAGAAGACAGGAAAATGGGCGCGAAACGGGGGATGTTGTGATGTGTGAGCTGGCGATGCTCCAGCTCGCTAGCTCGCTCCATAGGTAATTCCCCGCACGCGACGCGCCACCCCCGCGACGCGTGTCCTATCGATTTGACCAATGAAATGACCGGGCGAGGGTGTAGAGAAGCGGGGGTGGGTGGGGCAGGGAGTGAGAGGAGGAGGAGAGGATTAGCCGAGACAATCCCATACGGAAACAAGTGCTCAGCCGAGAATTAGGCGCCACATCAGCATATCGAGACCTACAAGACATCATTCGCTCGGCTCATTGAAGCACAGTTTTCTTGAAGGTACATCATCTCCAGATGGATCCTCTGAAGAAAAAAAACTCCATAAATACAGTATCACTGCCGTCCTTGATTTGTTAAAAAAAATCTTGTCGATCATACTCCTTCACGTTTCTTTGGTATGTGAAAAATGCGGGAAGCGGGTGCGGGTGTATGTGTCTGGGGATGTCATTGACGGAGCGAGTGTTTCTTATGGTGATGAGTGGGCGTATGATACATGAGATTGGGAATCGTTTTGACAGTGCGAGAGCCGCGCGAGATTGGTCGGGTACGCACACCCCGCTTCTAGACGGAGACAACTTGCACCCACCTTTTCTTGCTTGCCCTAACAGTCGCCCCGCACTCTCTCACACCGTCTAGTTCCGCGATAACCTTCGTTGAGCTGTCTTCATCTATCTATTCTTCTGATCTCCACATCTTGAGATCAATTAAATTGTGCGTCAGTGTTCGTTCAGTGCTCCCTAACATGTAAGAAGAGAATGCGTGTTCATTTGTGGATGATTAGTGGATGATCTGTGGCAGACAGTGTCTCGCTTGCCTCGCCGCCTTCTCGCCCCTCCACTACTCGGCACTGATCTTATCGTCTCGTCGCGTCGCCCCTCCTGCGTCCCACTCTCCTATCGATTCGCTCCGCTATTATTAGCGGTATATTAGCGGCACACAAGTGAGCCTATCACTCGCTGCATTGTGTCGCAAGTATTGTGGGGGCTAGAAGTGGTAGTGTAGTGTGCGCGTGCGAACGTCTTCGTCACGCTCCAGTGGACTGTCCTCTGCGATCCGATCGCTATCTGGCGCATTACCCAAAGTGAGTCAGGCTACTAGTTGACCGTGGTGTCGCCGCCCCCTACCGCGTTCCCTTCCTCTTCTCGAGTCGGTCGCGCACACACTACCACAACCATCAATCTGCGACCGCTCCATCCAAGGCTCACACACCGCTCATCATTTGATCGTAAATTGTGTTTGCCCGCCTGTACTGTGTATGGGGGTATCGTCTTTGCTGTGCTTTCTGAGACGGGCGCCAGCCTCTCTTCAGCCATTTATCACACCACAATCACACGACACAACACAAGCTCATCGTTCCCCCTTTTGAAGCCCTTACTCTGTACGCTGTTACTGTGAACATATGCGTGTCGTACGTTCCGTTTGTTATGATTCCGTTAAACTGGCTATATTCACAGATAATCTTTTCAGCGTTCTCGCTATGCGCGGGCGATGAAAATCGCAATCTTAATACCGCTCTGCGTCTCAGTAGTCGTCGTCTCCGTCGCCGCTGTCAGCAGGTCGGTCACATCTCATTCCCACCGCATTTCCCAGCATAATTATGTGCGCGTCAAGGAGGGCGCTCTTGCTTGTTCACAGGGCTATTACGTGTTCTATTCTGAGTGTTTTCGGCGCGCTATTTTTAGCGGCGCGATGCAAACCGGTGTGTTTCTCTGTCTCTCTGCTCTGCTCTGTTGCTCTTGTGAATTCTTTTCTCAACACTCGCTGACTCGCAATTATTGAGTCATCGGCTGCATTTACGTACATGCTGGCATGACGCGTCTGTGATCAATGGATAGACACAGAGAGAGAGAGAGAGAGAGAGAGAGAGAGAGAGACGATGATCTTTCACGGACAGTCTTTTTTCAGTCGAACTGCTCGCGACATTCGCGCAAACATCGCAAAGGACGACCCGAAGAGCCGGTGTAGGAACGGTGAGAGTGGCGGCAGAAGGCCAGTTTCGAATGAGATGTCTTGTAGGCGGCATCTTCTCAAACAACGGCTGCCACTGCATTCACCCCCATACAGGACCGTCCTGCCAGGACTTTGCCTGCGGTACGTTGACAAGTTCAAAATGCGCATCAATTCTCGTTTAGTGCACGGTCTGTCTGTGGGCTGGCGGTACGACCCGAACTCTCTGTTCTTCCACAAGCCGTGCATCTGCAACGCGGGCTGGAGCGGGGACCTGTGCGAGTACCACCTCACAGAAAGAGTCAGTCCATCGTTTTATGCTCGCCTGGCACACAAACTCCTCTACACCTACAGTCCCATTCTCCACATCTGATACACCAGAAGTTATACAAACAACCTTTATCTCAGCAATTACCCAACTAAAAGGCGTCCACGCCATCTTCTCTGTCCGCATAACATTGCATGTTTGAGTGCGGCAATCGCGGTGAGTGGAAGGGCGGGCGGTGCGAGTGCATCGGGTCGTTCTTCGGAAACGAGTGCCAGTACACCAGCCGATGCGACCAGGGAAGCATGAAGCATGGAAGGTGGGGGGGGGGAGAGAGAGAGAGAGAGAGAGAGAGAGAGAGAGAGAGAGATTCCACGTGTGCAGGTGTTTGTGCAACAAGGACTGGGAGGGCGAGTACTGTCACGAGATCGTCTGCCACCACGGCTATCCCAGTGAGTTCAGCACAGTTTCCTTTTAGCAGTACTCAACATTTTGTTGTCGACAATTATCCAATGTCATTTTCACAGACATCAAGAACAACTCGATGTCGTGCATCTGTCCGCTGCAGTACAAGGGCATCCACTGCGACGAGTGCTCGCAGAGCGGAGAAAAGGTACTCTCTCTCTCTCTCTCTCTCTCTCTTTATTCCTCTCCCTTTTCAGGTCCAACCCTACCCCAAGTGCATCGTCGAGATCATCCCTAGTAATGCGCGCACCTCCCGCAAGAAGGCGTCCGCACAGTGAGAGCCCACTAGTCCCGGCCCACACTGGATCCGCCCCTTTCAGATCTTCTCTCGCTTTGTGATTATGGTGGGAGCGTGCTCGTTCCTTTTTCTCATTGCTGGATTCATGATTCTGCTGCACTGGATTCACAGGAAGAGGAAAAGCCCGTCGGTGCGTTCGTTTTCTGTTTTGGTCTGCTTCTTTTTTGAAAACAATTCTGTGAAAGCACACACATCCTCTCCTTTCATTCTAGGAAGAGGCTGAGCGGATAGCCGCCCTCAACGAGCGACAAGCGATGCTTCAAGAGGCGGCCATGAATGCACAGTGCGTCGCGAGAAAGAGGGAGAGAGAGAGAGAGAGAGAGAGAGAGAGAGAGAGAGAGAGAGAGTCAGACAGATGGAGCACCCTCATCTTTTTACAGGGACCCTCAGCAGTTGACGGTGCAGAGCGTGAAGCGGGAGCGGGAAGCGCTCTCTCGCCAACATCTTCCGCTTCAAGCCCTCCTTCTCCACTGCAGCCACCAGCACCAACGAATGATTCTCATAATATCTCCCCTTCCCTAGGATGTGCCTTCTTTCCCCAGCGCCTTGTCATGTTTCGTGTGTGTTCAGAGTTCTATTTCATATCATGTTGTCAAGTGTCTTTTTATTCATAGTGAGTGCAAGCACAATCGCGTTATGTTATATGTGTGTGTGTGATTTTGTTGTGAAAATATGGCGAAACGGCGACGATAAAACTGATCGAATTAAATTCTACAAACTATAAAAATGTAAACTGTTCCGGCCGTGAGATGTTGCAAATGAGCAAGGGAGAAAGCACGATATGACAGAGGGAGAGGAGGAGGGGAGGGAACACAATATTACGGGGGGGGGGAGCAAACACACAAAATGCACGCCTAGAACATTATTAATAGACAAACAAGTATGAGATTTCGACACAATCTGAAGTGAAAGGAGGAGGAAAGGGTCCCGAGAGAAGCAGAGCGTTCTCAGTATGAGACAACCTCAGAGTGATCGGGTGGTTCTCGGTCGATTCGGGAGAGTCGAGCTAAAAGCGAGTGTACAATCTTCCGGTGATGAGTGCGTGAATAGAATAGATTACAAAGAAAAATGCAGGATGAGGAATACTAAGATGCCAACCTGCTTCTGGAACGTGTCCATGGCCTCATCGTCGCCTGACAGCTGCAGCTTCACGTTCACCACCTCGGCTCAATCGGAGCCTCTGCAATGAAGGAGAGGGGTGAGAGAGAGGGAGAGGGAGATATATGGAGAGAGAGGGGGAAAGAGAAGGAGAAGGAGGGAGAGGGAGGGGAGAGAGAGACATAGACAGAAGAGAGAGGGAGAAGGAGAGAGAGAGACGACAGAAAAGGTGTACCCACCAGTCATCTGGCTCATAATGTTGGTGAGGTGTTGTCCAAGAATGTTCTGCGACATCATATCTGCCATCATCGAACCGCCAGGCATGTTGGCTGCAAAGAGGAAAACGGTCCAATCATAAAAAATACATACATAGACTCTGTGATATCTACTATCGAAAAAAGGAGCGAAAAGAAGCACTAAGAAAAGGAGCGCTATAGCTGATATGGGAAGCAAATACCCTCTAGTGCTCGGATTTTTTTAAAAACTAATTGATATGGTAGACAGACATTGGATGTGAGAAAAGAGAGCAGACCTCCGGCCATCTTTCCAAGGGATGAGAGGGCGCCTGCTGGGAGGCCCGAGTTCAATCTCCTTCTCCCTGTCCTGGATGCGCTGCACCAGCTGAAAACAAGCCAGCTCGCATCTCTCTCTTCCTCCTCTCTCTCCCTCTCTCTCTCTCTCTCTCTTTCTCGCTCTCTCTCTCCCTCGCTCCTCTCCCTCTCCCCCACTCTCACCTTCATCGCCCACGTGAGCTTGAGCTTGATGTGACCACCCGCACTCCTCCAACAATCCGGGATTCCTGAATCACGTATTACGTCAAAACCCTTCCGGAAACGATGGCTTGTCTTACAACAATAATACTCACCTCTTGAGTATGTAGTCGCGAGCAATCTGGAGGGCCTGCGAAGCAGTGAGATGATGGCCGGGATCTTGTTTCTTCAACTGAAAACAAACCAATTTAGGCAAGTTCTAAAAAAAACTATTCACTCTCGTATATCATATCATCCACAATTTTCCCGGCTTTGTTGGAATATACGCTATCCCGCTATCCCCTATTATTCGACATCGTGACCCCGATCGCTTTATTTGTATTGCTTCTCTATTTGTCTCGACCGTCTCTCTCTGTCTCTCTCGCTATGCGGCCAAGAATATTATAATTATTGTGTGTCTTGTGACCTCCCCCGCTGTCATCTAAAAGACACATACCAAGAGAGTAGGCACTCATTGACCTCGACAAAATGGGGATATGGGAAATAGCGAGTAGTATCGATCGAGATAGGGTAATGGAGTGATGTAATAGGGAAGAGTATAGCAATGTAAATCTAAGAGTGAGACCAAGCACACCACCTCTTTTGTTAAAAACGTCGAATCACTTTCATATCCGTTGTTGCATTCTTGATATCGGCAATAAATCAATTCAAAAGGTGCTAACGTACCTCGACCATGTACTCGACTAGGTCGGCGTCCAGCTCGTCTCCAATCAGCTTCGGCCTTCCGCGTCCGCGACCGCGAAGGTAGTTGCCGGGAGTCGGCTGCGAGCCCATCTCAACAACACCGTTCAAAAAACACGTTCCACCTTGTACTTCATACCTTGAGATCGCTCATGGTGCCGGCTTCGTCAGTCTTGTCGGGAGTGCCGGGAGCGCCAAACAGTCCATTGAGTTGTTCAGCCACTGAAAATTTACAGTCAGTCAAACGCCATTTTTCTTTTCTAGGCGCCCCCGAGTTTTCAAAAAATCTTTTAGTGTCGCGTGAATGCAATTGACCGCGAAATTTCCTTCTTCGCAATTTCGTGTGTGTGTGTGTGGTGTGGTGCGAGAGAATTTTCCTTTCTCTTGTTCGAACCAATATAAAGCGAGTTTTGAGCGAGGCGGCGCGTGTGTGTCGGGTCCACGATGCCTTGAAGTGCGATTATAACATGCAATTATAAATGCACTGGAAACATTTCCCTATCTCGCAAAGGATCACTGTGGAAAGAGATACTGACTCTTGTTTTGTTGCTTGGCCGCTTCTCCTCTGATAGTAAGCGGCGACGGCGGGCGGGGATGTTGAACTTGCGAGCAGCCGCAGCGGCGCCGTGGACAGAAGCATACTCGGCCACCTAGAAAGAGCACATGCTGGGAGAGGGAGAGGGAGAGAGGGAGAGGAGCAGGGAGAGGGAGAGGGAGAGAGAGAGAGAGAGAGAGAGAGAGAGAGAGAGAGAGAGAGCGAATGCGCCAGTCTCCTCCCGCTTCTCCTCAGGTGTGCAGTACTTGGAGCGACGTCCGCCAGTCGACGCGACTACAATAGAGACGGTATACTGAACTCATCCAAGGAGCACTCACACAGCTGTGGTTTGGGTGTGATGTGTTCGGAGATGGCGTTGAAGTCGGATATGCCCTGGGGGAACAGTTGTGAGATGAGGTGCTTGGCGGCAGCCTCCTCGTCCATCGAGGGGTCTTCCGAGGGGGTGGCGGGGGCGTCGGCTGGCGGCTGCGAGAACGCGCGCGCCAGGTCCTCCAGCGCCTTCACACCCGCCGCTGCCTGTAAGGCAACATGGTGAGAGGTCGCATGAATGTGGAGACGCACCTTCTGTCGCTGCATCACTTGCTGACAGGTGGGGCACTCGCATCCAGTGACGTGGAGACTCTTCATTATTTGGTTCACCTAAAAAAAACCATCCGTTTCCATCCTGTCAAATCCCGCTCATATATCATTTAACAATTCGTTCAGCAAACAAATAGATGTTGTTTTCGCCGCAGCTGTCCGCGAAATTCACGATTCTCAGCGCGTCTATTTTTCTTGGCGCTGCTGCCCCCCACTCGCCCCGGCCGGCCGGCGGTTTACATTTCATAAATAAAAATCGATCGTCTTCGAAATTCGCGGAAAGAGATACTGGGGACGGAGAGTGCGTTGCACTAGTGAGAGAGGGGCGCTGTTACAAAATATAATAGGCTTGGGCCGTGTGGTTTTTGTTTTTCTTTCGACTTCTTGCAGTGCCGGCTGGAGAGAGAACGATTTTCGCATACAACACCTAGGCCTGCCGGCACGCATTTTGTTTAAAATGTAACTGGTTGAATCACGAACGACGCGCCACATACAACATCACTTTCGCAATATAAAATGATTAAATACATATACGTGATTGGTGAATCACGAGTGCAATTGAAATCAGGCGAAAACAGAAAGCACAGTAGAGATGGAACGTGAGAAGGGGTAAAGAGGGAAGGCGTACCTGATGGGTCATGAAGGTGAACGTCTGTTTCATGTCGTCGATCTGTTGTTGAAGGGTTGGCGTCTTCTCGCCGCTCTCCTCCACCTCTTCGCTCATCTCACGAGACATACCCGCTTCCTGCAAACATACTGTATATGCAAATGCAACAACAGTAATAAACTGGCCGACAGCTGCGCAGCGGCGACACGCCAAAATCGCGAAATTCAAATGAGCGAGGGCTGGCTGGGCGGAAAAACGAGGCGAGGCGGTGGTGGTTTTGGATGGACGCAAGACGAAGAGAACATAAAATTTTGGCGCCAACGGAGAGAGTGACTCTGGGTGGCTGGTGGAGTGGACAGCATGCGAGCGATTGCATCTATTCACATCTGTCAAATAGACACAATGCCCAAAACCAGCGAAAAACGCACGACAAAATCATCGTCGAATTATGTGCATAAACGGCAATATGTTGTATAGCGGGGCGGACGCAGAGTGTGAACTATCTCTCTCCCTCCCTCACTCTCTCCTTCTCCATTTAACTCTCCCTACATCTCGCTTTTTGCGAATTTGAAACGCGCTGCGAATACATTCGAACGTTTAACATGGGAAGATACAAAAAGAAGTGTTCAATGATTGATGTAGTTTACATGCGGATGACCTCAATAGTAAGAGAACCTCTCACGCTTCACGGCACGTTGAGTTTAGAAGTGTACGCACCACACAAATCTCGTAAATAACGAATGCAGCTGCGTACCTTTTCCGGCATCGGCGGATCTTGTTCCATTCAATTGAAGAGAGAAGAGACACTCGAAACGACCCAAAATAAACAAAATCGATTTGCACCACCACGAGCAAAAACGATAAAAGACAATGTAATAACGAAATGAGAGACTGACTGGAAGGCGGCGGCGATGCGGCGATGGAAAACAAAAAAGAATAAGTGAAACATGTTTAGAGAAGGGCGTAATGCGGGCGAAAGGAAGCCAGGGAAGAAGGTCGAATGCCGGAAGATTAGGGCGGAGAAAAGGAATAAAATTATTCGAGGTCGCAGCCTCGCGCCAACAAAAACAATGCAAACGAGGGGCGGGGCTGACCCTTGAGGGATCGCCTCCCCATCGCTCCGATCGATACCGCAGTTACATATGTATCTCTCTCCTCCTCTCACCACCGCGCACTCTCTCGCCACTCTCACTACACAACCTAGACCGCCACACACTCTCTCTCTCTCTCTCAAACCAGACCTTGTGGTAAATACCATCAAATCAAATATTTAGTGATATAAAATCGGATGGGAAATGTGCGTGTCTGTGTGGTGAGAGCGAGAGCGAGAGATGGAAATAGAGATAACGGTATTGATTTGTGGAAATATAATAAATGATAAAATATCAGTCAGTCGTATAGTCAACGTTTTATCGTCTCAAACCCATATCATTGAAGGCACAGTCTTGTCAATGGAAAAAGGTCAGCGTACAAGGGGTTAGTAGTACAAGATTCAAGTGCGTAGTCTCACAGCTGCGAGAGAAACGAGGACGTCCCGGACAATGATCACAATAAAGCTGGTAAGTACAGACTTTCACAAGCACGCAGCGTTGACAGCCGAATCTACAAAGTTTTATTATTTATCTCTTCCCCTCTTCCTCCTGTACTTTTTCTTATATGGTTAGATGAGTATCTCCTAAACTATTCCTCATACATACTTAACCCGAAGCAGTTCGTCAAAGTGTATCTATTAGAAACAGATAACACCCGTGATCAGTCTATTCAATATGTAGTGTGAACGACCTAACATTTTCTTTTCCTTTTCCTCTGGTCCCTCTCCTACCTCTACTTGTTGTGGAACTTCTCGAGGCTGTCCAGCTTGTCGATTAGATGCGGGTAGTCGGTGAGGACCGGGATGCGCAGCGTGTTCACCATCCAGTCCATCTGCAAGCAAGGTATTCATAATGTCAAATGTTTGTGCCCGCACCTCTCGGATGTCGTTGACGGTCCATGCGCACACGCGGCGGCCGCGCTTCGCCTCCCGATTCACCAGCTGTCTGCAACACTTTTGTTCTAATCATTTATCACCGCTCTTCCTTCTTATTCATCCACACTGTGTTCCTGACCCCTTTCCCCCACTTACTGGCTGATGTCCATCTGGTTGGTGAGGAGCATGTCGGCTCCGAGGAAGCTGGGCAGCAGGGTCGACAGCGCCGCCACGTTCACGTAGTCGGCGGCCACGGAGAGGTAGTGTTTCGGACCCTGCACATCATTGCTTATCTCGTTTCTTTCTCCCTCATCCTACTATGATCTCTCTCTCTCTCTCTCTCTCTCTCTCTCTCTCTCTTTCTCTCTCTCTCTATCTCTATCTCTCGGTCCAACCTCATAGCGCGGTTGGGTCGACTCGAGATCCTTGTAGGAGAAGAACGACTGGCGCCACGTGAGACCTGAAAAGGTACGATCATCTCTATCTTTCTCTGTCTTTCTCTCTATCTCTCTTCCTCTACACTCTCTTCTTCCACTTCCTCTCTCACCTGTGAGCACCCTCTGGTTGTACTTCTTCATGCGATACACAACCCACGGGTAGAACGAGCACACGATCGCCTACAATTGTCTAATCATTGACGAATTGAATAAGACTCAAGCCATACCTTCTCATAGAGGTTGTACTTCTCGAACAGGTTGGCGATGATCGTGACGAGCTAGGATAATGCTGATAAGCCCCGCCCCTCGTGACTCCGCCCACCACAGGGTCGTAGTCCTTGACGTCGAAGAGCATCTTCACGTTCTGACCGGCCGCCCACGCGACCACATACTCGAGAGTCGGAATGCCCTCCGCCTGCACTGCCTTAGCCATGAACTTGGAGTTTTTGCTGAAATTGGAGGGAGGATGAAAGGTGAGAGAGATGGAGAATGAGAGAGAGAGAGAGAGAGAGAGAGAGAGAGAGAGAGAGAGAGAGAGCGGACTCACACAGTGCGGCTGTATCCGTGAGCGACATTGGACATGGCGAGCTCGGCCATCGTTTTGTCACGGATCGGGCCCTGAGTATGCCAGCTATACAAGAGCAATTCAAACAAAAAAAAAACGCACGGTCATGTTGGTGGTCCTGTCGAGGTCGTCGTCGTGGAGCAGCACCGCGTGGCCGTCCTTCGTCAGCGCCACGTCGAACTCGATCAGATCCACGCCCTCCGTGTGCGCCTACAAGAAGCAGAGTGTAACACACATACAGTATGTACTGCACTACATTAGTATAAATACGTACTGCTCAACTCACGTGCTCGAATCCACTCTGGCTGTTCTCGGGGAAAACGTAGGGAGAGCCGCGGTGGCCGCCCACGCGGAAGCGATTGAAGAACGCGTTTTGCTGCAACGGTAAGGAGTTGGAAGAGTAAAAAGGAGAGAGAGAGAGAGAGAGAGGGGGGGGGGAGAGCGAGAGCGAGAGAGAGAAAGAAGGAGAAAGAGAGAGAGAAAGAGAGAGAGACTCACAGTGCCTTCCTCACACGGTTGGTTGCGGAACAGAACGTAGAGTACGGCGATGGCTGCAATATCACAGACATCCTCGCTACTTTCCATGACACCGTGCAATGCACTTTCGAATTACGCAGTGGCCGTTCTCTATGTCTCTTCCTTGATTGTTGGACACACAGTAATGAAGATGTACTCACCGACGGGAACGAGGAAGAAGAGGAAGGGGAACGCGAAGAAAATGATCACCACCAGCACACCTGAATATAATAGTTTATCGTTAAAAAATACAGTGAAGCACACAGAAACTAGAACTGTTGACTCACCGATGACAACGTAGAGAAAGACTGGCGCATCCGCGGCCGTCGGCATTCTCACCCTGAAACGTATTGAAAACGTAACGACTCTTGAAACGTAACAAACACGATAACGTAATGTACAAATCAAACATAAACAACGTAAGATTTCTTTTGAAGTCATGAACTTTTTTATTTGAAGATCATAAATCGAAACTTTCTACGTACCTCATAGCTGTCAGGATGTGATGGGATAGGGAGAGCGGTGGGAACAGTCAAAAAGAACCCCGCACTTATCTCTCTGACCGGGGCGGTATTGAGAAAGCACTTGCATGAGAGATTCAGGAGGAAAAAGCAAAGGAAAACATAATCGCGCCGGGGCGCTGATAAGCGGTTTTCTTACGCGAGGGAAACGCTAGGTGAAGTGAATGAATGTGTATGTACGTGAATGCGACCAAAACGAGACGAATCAATGCATTGGAATGTAGGGAAAACAGCTGATGAGTGCATGCACTGGGCGTATAATCTATGCTGTGGTCGCCGCCTCTCACTACATAGTAGGGGCAGAGAAGGAGAGCAGTGTCCGGCGAGAGGCAGAGACGCAGACCTACCAATCGATCACTTTTACAGGAAGAGGAGAGAATAGTGGGAGAGATGGAGCAGGAGAAGAGAGTAGCGAGAAGGCGAGACGATTTTCAACTTTTGGACACTGCTTATCACAGGAAGGTTATCAAAATAGGCGCGATAAAGTTGATGTTCCCATAAAGTGGGGGCGACCATGGGAAAAGAGTGCAGTCTGCACGGAGCAACATCACGAAATCATGGGGAAGCGAAAATCCTCAATTATAAATAGGCAAAACTCGATACAAATTCAAAAAAAACTTTTCGTAACGAAAAAAATCATAATAGAGAAAAAGGGAATGCTCGGTAACAGTCGATTGGAACACCGCTCTTGAGAAAACTGATATCGAATATATCGGTCAATGTCATACAAACAATTTATTATCTAGAGTGTAGGTGATGTGAGATGAGGAGGGAGGGTATCAGTTGGGCATAGGCGGGGCGTACTCGAACACTCCCACAACGGGCGCGCCGCTCTCCGCCGTCTTCAACATGCGCGCCGAGTACTCTGAACGGAATATCATCATCTGGAACACTCTGATCTCCTCACCTTTGGCAGCGGCGAGGAACGGGGCGAGCTGGGCGGGGTCGGAGAGGTCGACGATCCCCGCGCACACGTCTCCGGAAGACTCCTGTGAGGGATGATAGCGAAGAGGGAATGATGCACCTACCTCTACAGTGGTGGCTCCAGCCTGCGACATCTGCGTGTTGGATGCCATGTTGGTGATGGCGAAGTCGTCCTGGTCGAGTTTCGTGGCCGGCGCCGCCAGCACCGCCCCCGACAGAAGCTTCTTGCAAAAGTCTGGAGGGGACAGTCTCTTCTACATTTCAAATGCTCAAGTCCAAGTGTTTATCCGAAATCGTTATAGCTGAATATGACAACACAATCACAATAATAAAACATTCATTTCCGTTATTTATTGCTACTATGTATGCCAATCCTTGCCAATTCGAATTCACGTTACATCTCCTCTACCCACCCGGCTCGGCAGTGATTGGTCGTCCGAGTCCGATGCCTTGAGTGCTGCCCGACCGCACCGCCTCCACCATACCAGCCGCCGTCCGGAAGCCGCCAGTCACATAGAACACCGTCTTCGAGAACACGGGACGGATCTGTCAAAGAAGGAGTCATCATTGCATGTGAAGAGAACAGTGCCTGATCGGTGAAGTCGAGGAAGAACGCCTCCCTTGCCCTGGTCGAGTCGCGCATGTGATGGAAGGCGAGCTTCTCGATCGTCCCGCCCGACATCTCCACAAAGTCGAAGCCGCACGACTGAATCATACAATCAATGTACTATACTATCGTACGTACATGAATCTCAACTACTCTTTGTTCTCCGCTCGGCGCACCTCGATGAGTGCGCACATGACGCGCGCGTCGTCGACCTGCAGTCCTCTCTCCTGGAACTCGACCGAGTTCATCTTGATGCCCACCACGAAGCCAGTCGACGAGGGGATGGCGGACCTGCAGATATGTGTCCGACTACTGGTCTCTCCCGTACCTGATAGCCTCGTGAATCTCCTTGACGATGCGGAAACGGTTCTCCGCGCTGCCGCCGTACTCGTCGGTGCGAAGGTTGGTAGTGGGAGACCTGAAGAGAAAGTATGGGAGGGTAAATAGAGAGAGAGAAAGAGAGGCACTGAGAGAGAGAATGAAAGAAAGAGATATTGAGAGTGGGGGATGGGACCCGAGGAGAAAGAGGGGCGGAGAGGTAGAGAGGTAGAGAGGTAGAGAGAGAGAGAGAGAGAGAGAGAGAGAGAGAGAGACTGACATGAACTGCGAAAGGAGGTATCCATGGGCTCCATGCAGCTGGACTCCGTCGAATCCGACGGCGCGACAGAATTCGGCGGCGAACACCATCCTGCAAGCATTGCCATCAAGGCACTACAGGAAACCGGCCCCACCTGTCGATCACCTCCGTCTTGATCTGCTCCTTGGTGAGAGGGGTGGGCACTCCGAAGCCCATGCCGCGCCGCTTGCCCTGCAGCTGCACGGAAGACGCCGAGAACGGAGACGAGTTGATCGGGAACGGCGTCTGGCGTCCGGCCTGCGAGGAGATGGTGGAGAAAATGAGAGAGAGAGAGAGAGAGAGAGAGAGAGAGAGAGAGAGCGGAGAGAGAGACAGAGAGCGTGAGAGAGAGAGAGAGAGAGAGAGAGAGAGAGAGAGAAGAAAGACTCACATGTCCGAGCTGCACGACAGCGAGTGCCCCGTCGTGCTTGCACGCGGCGGCGTACTTGCCGAATGCCTCTCGCAGCTGCGGCGAGTCGTTCTCTTTGCAGATGATCGCGTTCCCCGAAGACTCCAGGTTGTGCTGCAAAAACGGATGACAATATGCAAATTAGGTGATCTCAAAGCAAAGAAGAGAATCCCGGATCGGCGTACCGGATCGACCATGACGTTTCCGGTGAGGAGGACGCCGAAGCCGCCGTGGCCCCACTTGGAGTACATGTTGATGAGCTGCAAATTGGGGGAGGTGTTCCTTCCGTGTATCATTCTTCACCTTCTGCGTGGGAATACCCCTCTGCTTGAGGTCGCTCTCGTGCCACGTCGACACGCGCTCCGTCAGAGCCGCCTGCAACATCTCTCTCTCTCCCCCCCCCTCTCTCTCCCTTCCTCCCTCTCTCCCTCCTTCCCTCCCTCCCTCCTTCCCTTAACAATTCCTAATGAGTATAGTCGTTATCAACTCTATACCTCGTTTTTATGAATATTTAGATCAAGTTCGCCATTTCCTTTTGTTTTTGTTGTTGTTGAAATGCCATAGCTGCGACAGTGCGCGCACCTTCATGAGTCTGTTGGGGGCGATCCGTCCGCACTGCATGCGCAGTGGCTCAGCCAACACAGCCACATCCACTGCCGCACTGGCGAGGCGAGCGTGCACCATCCTATCAACAATGGCATCGCAATGATACACATCAAACGAAATTACACCAAGAAACGACCGACAAGAATGTAAATCATGCGCGCGCGTGAAACAAACGGTCAGCGGTGATATGTGATTGCGATAGCGACGAGAGAAAACGGCAAAAATCAATTGTTAGGTGGTGATTGTTCTCTGTAGCCGGCGTTCAAAGGATAAGACAGTTGAACTTTGCAAGTGCAAAACATGTGCGAATCAAATTGTATTTCGTCTCGCATGAGTTGTGATGTAGTTTATGTTGCTGTCAACTGTCAACCTTCATGGGAGTTACAATACCAATTTTTGTATGACCATTAAGAAGTTTTCTTATCCCCTTTGAGTAAAAGTAGATGATAAGATAGTTCAAGACTGATCAAGAAGGATCTAATCACACTTGGGGATGGCACGCTTCACATGGGCTAACTCTCATTTACAAGCGTACATGCCCCGAGGGCCAATCACGCACCGGAGGCGACACTCTGCATGTTTACAAGTGTTTTACAGGCGTGTGTGAAGGGGTGAGGCTCTAGTGGAGCGCGCGGGTTGCCGGTGGCAGAGGAGACCCCGCCCCTCACTCTCTCCTCTCCTCCTCTACAACCCACCATGCGCGATCGGCCCCCAATCAATCCACACTCGCATATTCCGCACTAAGATGTGCCCTTTGTCTTCTCTCTTCGCTCTCACTATCTTCTCACCATCACCACTCTAATGTTTCTATATGTTACTACATCATCATTTCTATCTCTCTCTCGCCATTCTTCTCTCACTCGCCGCCACTTCCTTTTATGTGAACCGGCGACGGCGGCTGCCGGTGCGGCCGGCTCGGGAACTGGTTTTGTAATTGCGGGTGCGCGAGCTACTATATAGTAGGATGTTGTGATCGGGTGGCGGTGAAAATGACGGCGATCTATTCTAGAATGAGTGCGGCGGTGGCGGTGACTGGGGAGAAGGCGCAGCCGCGTGCGAGGCGCGTGCGCTGGGACTGGCTGCTCCTGCTACCCCTCCTCCTACTCATAGCAGCTATCTGGATCATGCTAGTGAGTTCTGTTGATTATTATCCCTTACATTGTTTTACGAATTCAGATGCGACTAGAGCCGACGGCGGACGCGAATACTCTAGCCATCACTGTCAAGTCTTCGAGTCGCTTCCACTCGTCTCGTCTCTCCACCATGCTCGACACTTGGTGGAACGGCAACGAAAACGAGGTGGGAGAAAGAGACACCTGGGAACCAATGTTTGATTTGAGAGAGAGAAAAGAGTTTCTTTGTGAGCTTGTGTGTGCCACATGTGGTGGTGTAGTGTGTGGGAATCTCCCGGTTACCACAACGCGTTTCAATATTAACGTGCATGTGAAAGTGGCTGCGTTAGTGAGTCAGCTTGTCAAAACATCGGCACACCGGGATTAGATCGATCATAAATTGTGTCATTGGATTAGATGGTGACAAGTGGGTGATGTAAGGTGGCTGTAAATCCAGTGTGTCTAATCCGTGTGTATACAGGTGTATGTTGTGACGGATGGGTCACCGGATGAGACGACTGCGAGACTCAACGGGCGCGCCGTTCTCACCAAATGCGGATCCGACCACTCTAGGTAAGCCATACCTTTTATCTTTTATCAACCCGGGTTTTCAGGAAAAGTCTGTCTTGCAAGATGCAGGAGGAGCTCAACCTCATGCTGCATATCAACGCCAAGTGAGTTGTTTTTGTGATACGATATCATTCGACCTCCGCCGCTATCAGTCTGGGAACGCGCGCGATAGCATTTGAGAGGGGGTGGCTCTGTCACCAGCGCCTCGCCTTTCCTGATTTATGGACTGCGCCTCACCACGATAAATGACTTGAGAACAAGGCTGTTTCGGAGAAAGGAGAGGGGAGACCGGCTGGATCAAGGGTACTGTAGTAGTTGTGGTTGGCCGTCTAATCCCGTGAATGGGGTGCGAGCGTGTGAGGGGTTGCGCAATTGTCGCATCTCGCCGCGCGCGCCCCGCCATTAGAAGAGATTGCATCAGTGCCGTCGGGGGTCGTGAGAAGACAATGCCTGCTTTTCAGATGGTCGTGTCATTTTGACGACGACAGCTACGTGAACGTGGACGTGCTTCTGGCGTCGCTGGCGCGGCTCGACCACCGCAGGTCGCACTACATCGGACGCACCAGCACCCATCCCATGACGCTCGGAGGACAAGTGAGTGCGCCGGCTTTTCCCACGCGTGTTTACTGCTCTGAGTGAGAACTACTCCCTTTACTACTCTTTTTTTCAGACGTTCCACTTTGCGACCGGCGGAGCTGGAATATGCATTTCGAGGCATCTCCTGCACAGACTCGTGAGTGGTGCCTTTTACAATATCCTTTCTCAGTTTTGATAAACTCCTATTCAGGATGCGTACGTGCGGGGCACCCGCTTCATTCGGACGAGTGAGAGGAAAGGACTGCCCGACGATATGACTCTCGGATACATTATCAGTGAGTCTCTCTTTCTCTCCAAATCGCCCTCTGACCTAGCGGTTTTTGTTGTGTGTATCGAAGCGTACACGGCTATATGCGCTCGTGCCACCCTCCGCATTCAAAAGAGGCACGATATTGCACGGTCGATTTAGCGATCAGCCGACCTATATTCTCGGCGGGCTGATTCAATACGGTTCAGCCAGCCATCGACAACGTTCGAGGGACGCGCTTTGGCATTTGCACAAAAAAGTCTACAAAAAGCGTGTAGCAGGTGCAAATTGGCCCAGCTGACGACACGTCTTTGTTCGTTGCATCAATCACGAGACGCGCAAAAAGTGATGGAGTCAGTGCGGACTGTGGCATTTGCAGCGAACCGTCTTGGAGTGAGTTTGACCGAGGAGCACCGACTACACTCGCACCTCGAACAACTAAACCTCCTGCCCGTCAAGTCACTCGCCCATCAGGTGAGACCAGATGGTTGTTTGTTGTTTATCAGCTGGATTCCGACATACAATGTTAGCGGGTTAGCACACACAAACATACAGCGGGGAATCCGGGTGAACGAGAGTGCTCATCCTATTTTTTCACAGATGAGCCTGTCGGGGAGTGTGTCGTCTGGTCGTCCGAACGTGGTGGCTCTCGATCCCCACGATGACTCGGATAAGCTCCGTTTCAAGGCGATCCACTGCCTCATCCACTCCTGCTAATCAGCTAACGCCTAACTAGTCTAATATCCCCCTTGTACAGAGTAGCCTCGATTCATCCCAGAGTTTTATGCCCCATTGTACATAACCGACACGGGTCGAATTGCCTCACTTTGTGATTCCGTCTTTGTATTTCGACTCTTTGCGATGAATAAAGCTTTATTGTATTTCGGCTCTTTGCGATTAATAAAGCTTTATTAATAGGTGGTATGACACATTGGGAACTGTATGACACGCGGAAATCGGAAAGTGATTGTTGAAATCAGGAAACTGGAAAGAAAGGCAATATTCTTATATCTTGCGACAATGTACAAATACGATATTCTGGGTGGATTCGGGATTAGACATTAGATGCTGGAAATGGAGCGAGAATCCTCAGTGGTATTCTGAAAAGTATGCAAGAGATTACAGGAAGCGTGGATGTGTTTGCGTTTGTGATTACGAATTAGAGAGGGCGCGCCAGCGCCCTCTCGTTTGTACTGGATGTCCCCGCGCGCTAGAATGCTCAAAAACGACTTTTCCCGGATGAAGCACTTTTCCTCATTTTGAAGTGATTTCCACTGTTACATTGCATTCACATCTCTATTCGATAGAGTTATAGAAAGTTGTATTGAGTTTGATTGAATTTGAAGCGAGATACGGAGAGTCCGCATTCGAGTGCGGATTGAGATTGGTGTCGGGCGGGCGGGCGTCGGACAATCGCTTTCGCCCCGCCCCCTCTGTGTGTGAGTGAGAGAGAGAGATAGGCGAATAGCGGGTGCGCGTCGATATCCTCGCAGCGAATCGCGAACGTGTATGAAAATGTAATTATCTTTTAAAAGTACTTCCGTAAAAAGTGTTGTTTGTGTTAACCTGATTCAAGAAAAGCGCATGCATATATTATTAATTTTCGAAAAATCAAATCGTAAACACCTGAACATGAAAACTAACACAAACTTGCTCTTTCAAACGAATATAGAATAGTTACACGTAACATTCAGAATAATACGATTGTTTTGTTTATTTAGTGTTTTTTGCGGTTTATTATTTATGGTTTATCAGTAAAATAAAATGTTATTCGTGATGTTGTTTGACTCAATGTTTCAGGTATAAAAATGTCAAAAAAATAAAACATGGAATTATTCAACATTAATTATTCAAAAATTATTCAACGTTTTGAAAGAGCAAGTTTGTGTTAGTTTTCATGTTCAGGTGTTTACGATTTGATTTTTCGAAAATTAATAATATATGCATGCGCTTTTCTTGAATCAGGTTAACACAAACAACACTTTTTACGGAAGTACTTTTAAAAGATAATATATGTCCTTTTGTTGAATTTCATAGAAATTTTCTCTCTCGTCTTCATACATGTAACATGTTCTTCTCTCATTATTTCATCAATTTCATTTCAAATTTATTCGATATTTTCTCGTTCTCTCGTTCTCTCCTTCCATTCCTTCCCTCCTTCTCTCCTTCTTTCCTTCTCTCCTCCTCTCCTTTCCTCCTTCTCTCCTCCCATTCCTTCCCTCCTTCTCTCCTTCTCCCCTTCTCTCCTCCTCTCCTCCTCTCCTTCCCTCCTTCCTTCCTTCCCTCCTTCTTTCCTTCTCTCTTTCTCTCATTCTCTCTTTCTCTCGTTCTCTCTTTCTCTCGTTCTCTCGTTATCCCTTTCTCTCTTTCTCTCGTTCTCTAGTTCTCTCGTTCTCTCGTTCTCTCTTTCTCCCTTTCTCTCTTTTCTCTCTTTCTCTCGTTCTCTCTTTTCTCTCTTTTCTCTCTTTCTCTCGTTCTCTCTTTCTCTCGTTCTCTCGTTCTCTCGTTCTCTCGTTCTCTCGTTCTCTCCGTCTCTCCGTCTCTCCTTCTCTCCTTCCCTCCTTCCCCCCTTCTCCCTTTCTCTCTTTCTCTCGTTCTCTCGTTCTCTCGTTATCTAGTTCTCTCGTTATTTCGTTTTCTCTTTCTCTCGTTCTCTCGTTCTCTCGTTCTCTCGTTCTCTCGTTCTCTCGTTCTCTCGTTCTCGCGTGTCTCCTTCTCTTCTTCTCTCCTTCCCTCCTTCCCTCCTTCTCCCTTTCTCTTTTTCTCTAGTTCTCCAGTTCTCTCTTTCTCTCGTTCTCTCTTTCTCTCTTTCTCTCTTTCTCTCGTTCTCTCGTTCTCTCGTTCTCTCGTTCTCTCGTTTCTCGTTCTCTCGTTCTCTCGTTTTCTCCGTCTCTCCGTCTCTCCTTCTCTTCTTCCCTCCTTCCCTCCTACCACCCTCCTTCTCTCTTTCTCTCGTTCTCTCGTTCTCTAGTTATATCGTTCTCTCTTTCTTTCGTTCTCTCTTTCTCTTGTTCTCTCTTTCTCTCGTTCTCTCGTTCTCTCGTTCTCTCGTTCTCTCGTTCTCTCTTTATCTCGTTCTCTCTTTCTATCCTTCTCTCGTTCTCTCGTTCTCTCGTTCTCTCGTTCTCTCCGTCTCTCCTTCTCTTCTTCCCTCCTTCTCTCCTTCTCTCCTTCTCTCTTTCTCTCGTTCTCTATTTCTCTCGTTATATCGTTATATCGTTCTCTCTTTCTCTCGTTCTCTCGTGCTCTCGTTTTCTCGTTTTCTCGTTCTCTCGTTGTCTCGTTGTCTCGTTGTCTCGTTCTCTCGTTGTCTCGTTCTCTCCTTCTTTCCTTCCCTCCTTCCCGCCTTCTCACTTTCTCTCTTTCTCTCGTTCTCTAGTTCTCTCGTTATATCGTTCTCTCTTTCACTCGTTTTCTCTTTCTATCGGTTTCTCTTTCTCTCGTTATCTTTCTCTCTTTCTCTCTTTCTCTCTTTCTCTCTTTCTCTCTTTCTCTCTTTCTCTCTTTCTCTCTTTCTCTCTTTCTCTCTTTCTCTCTTTCTCTCTTTCTCTTTTTTCTCTAGTTCTCTCCTTCTCTCCTTCTCTTCTTCTCTCCATCCCTCCTTCCCTCCTTCTCCCTTTCTCTCTTTCTCTCGTTCTCTAGCTCTCTCGTTATATCGTTCTCTCTTTCTCTCGTTTTCTCTTTCTCTCGTTTTCTCGTTTTCTCGTTCTCTCTTTCTCTCTTTCTCTCCTTCCCTCCTTCCCTCCTCCTCCCATTCTCTCTTTCTCTCGTTCTCTAATTCTCTCGTTATATCGTTCTCGCTTTCTCTCGTTCTCTCTTTATCTCTTTCTCTCTTTCTCTCTTTCTTTCGTTCTCTAGTTCTCTCGTTCTCTCTTTCTATCCTTCTCTTCTTCTCTCCATCCCTCCTTCCCTCCTTCTCCCTTTCTCTCTTTCTCTCGTTCTCTAGCTCTCTCGTTCTCTTTTTATATCTTTCTCTCTTTCTCTGGTTCTCTCGTTCTCTCGTTCTCTCTTTCTATCCTTCTCTCGTTCTCTCGTTCTCTCGTTCTCTCCGTCTCTCCTTCCCTCCTTCCCTCCTCTCTTTTTCTCCTTTTCTCTCGTTATATCGTTCTCTCGTTCTCTCGTTCTCTCGTTCTCTCGTTCTCTCGTTCTCTCGTTCTCTCTTTCTCTCTCCCCTTACTAAATTCCTACTGATCGCAGCCACCAAAGTACATCTGTCTCTCTCCAAACAGCGTGCTCTCTCGCGTGCTCTCGCGCTCGCCCGCCAGCAGAGGGCTAGCTATCAGCTAGCGTGACTGGAAACGACACCCACCCACACGCTGGCCTTTCGCCTAGTGCGAGTGCGAGATCGCTCATAACTTCTTTCGGAGAAAAGATACAAAGATGCCGTCAATTAGTGATCTGCCCTATGGAACCGTGCGAATCTAACTAACATAAATTGGAAGACTTCACATTGTTGCTAACATGTCCTTTGGATATCGCTACTTGAAAATTCTGGCGCGAGCCTTATTTTAACCCAAGAGAGAGGGCGCTGCGCGCCCTCTCTAATTTTGTGAAACAAAACTTAAGAAAAGGACAGATATTATCTTTCAAAAGTACTTCCAAGTAAAAGTAGTTGGTTTGTACCGTTGTCTCAGTTGAGCAAAAGGACTGACATGTTTTCAATGGAGACATGTGCAAACAGGCTCTCAGCATTATTCGACGTGTTATGTTACAACAGAAGTTGTGCTTTTAGATAATAACTGCATAACTTCGTAAACGCGTTCATTATAATATGGCCGCTTTGCACTGGTATGAGAGAGAGAGCCTGTTGGCACATGTCTCCATTGAAAACATGTCAGTCCTTTTGCTCAACTGAGACAACGGTACAAACCAACTACTTTTACTTGGAAGTACTTTTGAAAGATAATAAACATTTGGTTGAATTGATTTGTGTGGATGTGTGAGATTGTACCT
This sequence comes from Rhabditoides inermis, assembly GCA_963966185.1. Taxonomy (NCBI): domain Eukaryota; kingdom Metazoa; phylum Nematoda; class Chromadorea; order Rhabditida; family Rhabditidae; genus Rhabditoides; species Rhabditoides inermis. The sequence goes on along the minus strand of CAWZYM010000396.1, from coordinate 820,028 downwards.
GTGGGATGGGTTGAGACTGGTGGAGGAATACGCGCAAGTCGCGCGAGTCGCGCCGTCGATCCACCATCCACGCACGGTAGTCCATCTCCTAAAGGTCTTGTCAATAGTTGAATCACTTTGGAATAACTGTATGAAACTGTGTTGAGAAGATAAACTGAATACTCACGGACGGAAGGCTGAATCGTCCGCTTTCGATGGAAACGCGGGATTCGAGGGGACGTCGCGGGCGCGGGGGATAATCTTCTTCATCCTCACCCTCCTCGTATTGGTGTCGTAATATCTGAACAATTCGAGTGACGAATTCAAATACTTCTGACTTCACCCTGTCGCCGAGCCGGTTCTGCAGTAGCAGCTCACTCAACGAACTGCTCGATGTGGAAGTGGACGTGTTCTGAAATAGTAGTAGGGGTTCAACTGATTAGTGTTTCATTCAAACTCACATCATGTTGAATCGGTCGTCGGTAGACGATGTCGACGCGCACATTGATGCGTTCCTGAAACATATTTATGATTACATGAGAACATAAGATTACGGCATCACAATGACATCCGAATCAGAACTGCTTGAACGCCGTATCATACAGTAGGACCAAGATGTTGGAAGACTAACGCCGATGCAATACATTTCAGTGATCGAGAATAGTGCTGGATGATGATATTTGATCCTTATTCAGTCGATAATGTATCGATACTCTGTCTATCTCATTAGAGTATCTGTATCATAGCATACGGTAGGCAGACTCCGACTGGTATAATACATTTAAATTAAATCATGTAGGTCGTACTCTGTGTCTGCGGTAAGCAGATAGTCGGTGGAAGGTAGGCGCGAGTTGTCTCTACAAAAGGCAAGAGTGATGAGTGGATAGAAGGACGTGCCTGCATGTCGGCGGCGACGCGCTGGTCCAGTCGACGCGGCATCGAGACGCGCAGCTCGCACGCGGTCGCCCGACGCGCCTCCCGCCGCTCGCCACACACACAGTTGCCCATCTGACACCTGCGAGAAAGGAGAAGAGAGGATAGGGGACGAAGAGAGACACTTTCAGCTGCCAGCCACCACACGACACAACATCTCTTTACAAAAGCATAGATAAAATGTCAGGTGCGGGAAAAAAGAGTCAGCGGTGGTCGAGCGGGGCAGCCGGCGGGGACGGGGCGTCGTCACAACACTGCAATGATCGGATGGAGAGGGAAAAGAGAGAGATAGAGATAGAGAGAGAGAGAGAGAGAGATAGCGAGAGAGGTAGAAGCTCACATCTCCGTGTTCTCGAATGTTGCACGTCGAGACCGTGACGAGAACAGGTGTGCGTGCCGAAAAATGCTTGTGAGTAAGCTGGTAGATTGCTCTTACCTCTTCCTCACTCTGTTCTGCCCAGTAGACAGATTCAAAGTGACGAGTGGCTCGATAGGACTACAACATAAATTTCGGAATGTGGGTGTTGATCTCACCTTTCCGGAGAAGTGTGGTTTGTTGAGGGAAGAGGTGGAAGATGAGGAGAGGAGTCGCGGACGGCGGAGTGTGTGGAAGGGAACGGCGAGGGTTGGAGGGTTGACGCGTACCACAGCCAGTTCTTCCATGCGCTTCCCGGCACGCACGATCGCTCCGTACGCATCCGACTCGCTGGCAGCCGACATCTGCGGATAGTGGATATATGATCCCCACTATGTTACTGTCATAGGGTCAACTTTGCATAAACATGAGCGGCGAGACCAACAAAAAACGCTTATCACAACATTGGCGGAGTGAGATGACACGAGTGTGAGTCAGTTCGTTTTGTCTCTCTGCCGTGTGGTGAATTGTAGTCAATCACCGTATGTTATTCGCTGTCCATCATTTCGTTTCCATCCCTATGCGTTCTTCATGCGAGACGGAGAACTCTCCAGATGTTCACTTTGCATGCGTTTCCGGACATACTGTCGGCATTTCAAAACGACATCGATTCAATGAAACTCTCTCCGAGTTCTCACATATTATGTGAGCGTTGAATGGGGCACTTTCAGGATGGAGCGACTGAAGAGCCTCATCCCGTGTCTCGGTGCAGCCATGCCCGAAGAAGACAAGGAGACTGTGTTCGAACCGAGGGTACAAACATTCTCTCTCTCTCTCTCTCTCTCTCTCTCTCTCTCTTTCTCTCTCTCCCTCCTCTTCTCTTCGTATTCTCTAATCTCTCTATATATTTATATCTTTTCTCTCTTCCTTACTCATTCTTACCACTTCTTTCAGGGTCCTCAGCCGGTAGTCTCTCCCAGAGCCGACGGCTACGTTCAGTTCGACAATCTGATTGAGGTGGTCCATTACATGAGAGGAAAACTGATTCGTGTTTCCAGCCAGTCGACAGTTCCTCGGACACCTCGGATTCCACGGCATCTCAACTGCCTCCGCTCGATAGGGTACGGTATTCTTACACAAAGATCTTTTTTAAGGGCATAGGGAGGCATAGGAATAAGGAACAGTATGACACACGAAAATTGACAAGTGTAATCAGAATTTTTTTTAGTCACTATACGTTTTCAGTCGCAACTCTTTCTGGACATCCCGCTGAGAGAAGAGGAGGTGGTCGACCATCCAGATTCCCTCACCAACTGTAAGTTTAGAGTGTACTTAACAACATGGTAGTCAGTCACAAAACAGACTTTCCCAAATTCTTCGATAGACTCGCTACTTTCAAGTAAAAGTACAGTAAAACAAGTCAATCGTTTATCAATCAATCGTTTATCCGGAATCGTTATATTTGAATATGACAACACAATCATAATGATATGAAGCATACAGTAGTGCCTAAGATGCTAGATACATAGGCTAACGCCGGGGAAAGACAAGTAGGCTGACGAGGTTACTGGTGGGAAGGCGATACTTGATCGATAATCATTCCTGGACCATTAGAGTACCATTCTTGACGTGTAGAGCTCCGAGGGTCCCTTTGCTTCCATGCCAATTGGTATCTCCTCGCGCCATAGCTGCTTCCACATAAGGGTACTTCCCGCCGCCTCACTGGTTACTCGGGAAGGATTCTTGTCGATGACCGAACATTCGGCGGCGGTGGGGCAGAATGAGGACCCGACCGCACGCCGCGGGGAAAAGAAGAAGAATAAAAGTAAAAGAAGAGTAAAACAAGATTCATAAATAGTGCATGTGTTTCAGTCCTGGACTGCACCCCTCTTCTGGACAAGAACTGATCCCCGGGCTCTCCACTCACTCCCTCCCATCCACAATCCATTGTCCCCCCCCTCTCTCTCTCTCTCAACCCTCCCTCATGTATCTTGCACGCAAATGAATGCAGTCTCTCTCATCGTTGTCGTCGTTTTGATGGTATTCCGGTGTGGCGGGGTGTTGCGAATCGCACCGCCGCATTGTGAAATGCATGCATAATCGAGCGCGGAGCCCTTAGAGCGTACGGTCACACACCACCGCTACCACCTGCCAGCCGACTATTCAATACAGTCACGAGACAATGGAGTGATGATACCCCACCTGGTCAAGGTGTGATTACCGTACCCCTTCTCCTCGAGAGAGAGATCCCTAATGACTTGTGTCGGTGCTGCTGTGACTATATGCTGTGTCGTTGCCGAGCAGAAGGCACATATGCTCCGGTTTTTGTGCGACGGGCCGACTTTTTCGCTTCTCGCCCCGCTGGTTTTTGCGTGCTTCTTTGTGGTGTGGGGTAATTACCGAGGGAAGGGGGAGACAGATCAGTGCGAGATAGACATCTCGAAACCGCGGTGGTGCGACTCCCGCGCAATGGCAGATCCCCCAAGTGCGAGAGAGAGAGAGAGAGAGAGAGAGAGAGAGAGAGAGATGGGGCGATCCTGGATGTGTCTCCGCTGTCGGCAGCTCTCACTCGCTTAGCCGGTTGTCCTCAATTCACCCCTGATATATGGCTGGCTTTGTCGGCTGACCGTCGCGCCGCCCTCCCACATCCGCCACGCTCTCTCGCCAGTCTTTGTCGTCTGCTTCTGTACGCGTCTCTCCGCGCGGAACACTCTCTGCCGCTGTGTCCAGCCGGTGTTGCATCGCCCGTTCCATAATTATCTCTTTATGCGGCGAGTGAGTGAGGGGCGAGGGAGAGAGGAGAGGGAGAGGGGGGGGGGAGGGAGAGTGGACACAAAGGCGGCGCCGGCACCGCGTGAGCGCACATTCGGGACGGGATGGGTACAATAACTGTGCGTGTGTTGTTGGTTGGTGAGTGTGAGTGTTTGTTTGTGGAGGCCTTCCGGATCAGTGCGGATCATGGCCGCGCTATGAATGGAGGCTAGGCGGGCGAGAGAGGGGGAGACAGCCTTGGTTGCGGGCCAGCTGGGTGTCTCATATCGGGAGTCCGATCCAGCCATCATGCCAACAGGTGGAGTGTTCCGTCCCAGCCTCGCTCCGCTCTCCTGCCAGCTGCGAGAATTCGAATGCCGAAACAGCTGACACATACAAGAGAGACCCACACACGTTCCAATGAATCTTCTGTGCGCCACTGACTGTCCGCACAGTGTAATGCTGAAACGGCCGAGTGTCGACAGGCCTCCTCGAAATTTGAATATCTCTCAGCAGTGACGTCACTCGGGGGGACATGTGTTATGAGCTAGTCTGGTGCTGTGTTCGAGCTGCGTTTTTGCCAGCACAGCGGAACTTTTTTCCCGGCCACATTGGCAAGTTCTTAGGGGGAAGAGGGGCGGCGCATAGTTTTTCCTAGGCGCTTTTTCAGTATCGGCGGGGCTTTTTCACACAACATTCAACCCGGTTTTTGGGTGGCTGGTGGATTGGGAAGACAGGGCGGGTGATTGCATCCTTGCCCTATCCACGGCGACATGTGCAATAAACGAGCTGCGAAAAGCAGCCAAGCGGACACTCGATACAGTACCTCGTAATGAGACGGTACCCCCTCGGATAGTCACTCACTGCCCAACACGAGTGCGTCGCACCCGCTGACCGTAATCCGTTTGAGGTCTCGAGCCCGCGACGAGCGAGGCTCACTGAGTCGTAACCAGATTGACCGATATTTCAACCACACCGAAATCCGCCTAGCCGGCCGCCCGGGGTGAAAGAGAGTGCATTTGGCGGCGGCGCTGTGGGTGTATGTTTCAATCGTCATTCCCCACTCTCTCGCACTCACTCACAGACACAGAGCAGGCCTGACAGAAGACGGTCGCGCCGCCTCCTCTAGTTCTCGGCCCTTCTCGGCCGCCAGTATTCCTACGTGTGAGAATATTGCGTGATTAAGCGCATTTGCATAGTCTCTCTCTCTTCACCTCCTCCTCCTTTGATCAGCCCTCTGATGAGACTGTTTTTGGGTGGTCCGCGCGGGCGGCACTCCCGCGATTCTCCCACGCTGTCCGATGCCGCGGCCTATTTGGCGGATTCTCACCTGAATTTGTGTAGTGGCGCACTCTCAGGACTATACTCCCCCCCCTCCCTCTCTCTCTCTCTGCCGCCACTGCCGCCGACTCGTTCTGTGTCTCGATGATAGTGGATATCGGTGTCAGGCTCGTTTCGCGGCTCACTTGCGTCCGACCCGATCGGACCGGCTCGCTCGCGAGAAGAAGAAGAAGAAGAGGAGGAGGGAGGAGGAGGATGCACAGTGCATCCATACAACCCTGTCCGACACGCAAGAACCCGGGCTTTGTCTCTGTCTCTCTCGTCGTGCCCACAGCTGCACATGTGCTGCAGGGTACGGGAGCGTGGTCTGCCTACTCCTGCCTGTCTGCCTGCCTCTCGTCCCCCGTGTGTCCACACCCTGTCCCCATTCCCTCCGAGCCTCGCCGCAATTAGCCAGCCCACTGTTTGCAGTATCGTTGCGTTTTTCCCGAGTGTGCTCGAGTCGACCTGGTTACACGGATGCGTGTGTGTGTGTGTACAACTATGTATCTATAGTATTCGGGATGCATGGTTCGCATGTGTTGCATGGCTATCGTCTCGGATTCGTGCCGGGTGGTGGGGTGCGGGGTGGCGGGCGCATTGTTTTGCGCGAGCGGCCGCGCCTCCTCTCCCCATTCACAGTGCGTGTCTCTCATTGCAACAGTGGAAGAAGTGCGGGGCACTGCCACTCCTCTCCTCTCCCTTCCCGCAGCACACCTGCACGGTGGCGGCTTCCGCGCGGCGCCTTTCATCTCGCCAGCCCTCCTTTTGTCTCACTCAGCATCATCTCTCATTTCACTCATTTACACGCACCGCGCTCAGCCAGCTGGCTAGGCCGCTACCGTATTCGCGCCGCAGCTCCATCCAGCGCTTTTCACTCCACTTTGCCGCCGTTTATCGTGCTTGACTGTTTGAATTTTGGTACCACGTTAAATTTCAATTATATATTATGTCAATTTCTATTTGATGTGACTTTTGTCGTGTACAGTATCGGTTCGAGAGTACAGTAACTGAGTAACCCCCAGGGGTTCCCGGTCATTCTCCCTCTCTGTCTCCCCGTTTCCCGGCGGCATTCGCACGCTCATTGTCGCATCGCACTCACTCACTCGCTATTATTTCGCCCGCAATCCGCCGCTGACCCAAAACAGGTAATCCCACTGAATCGGGCTAATCCAAATCCGAGCCAGCCGGGAGAGAGCGCACTCGAACTCGCTAATTCGCCCGCCAGCCATCCTCTCACCCTCTCTCTGGTCCCGCCCCTCTCGCACCGCCCTCGCCTCGCCTCGAGGCGAGACAGGGCAGAGCTCAGGCCCCGCCCACCCCCGGGGCTCTGTCCGGCTACTGTAGGCTGTCAGCAGTGGTGGGGCGCAGCCGGGCCCATTTCCGCTCTGCCAAGGCCGCTCTCGATTACCGTGTTGTGTTCCGTTGTGTTGTCCTAATGTCCACACATGGATCGGGGCGCGGATTGCGTGTGTATGTCGTGTGTGTGTGCGCGCGCGGTGCATGTAACATGTTCTTGCATAGACAGTTCTTTCATCTCTGGGAATGGGCGCGTAGAGTGTGGATATGGTGGAGAGGGGACGAGGTGTGCAGAGCTATCCCGGGCATCCAGTCCCATCTCTCGCCGATTTCAATCTGCCGTCGCTGGCAGCCGGACTCAAACTCGTTGCGTCACGGCGTGGCTTGCTGGCTGGATGGCCAGGCTGCCGCCCGCCACCGCCGCGCATTTCCGAACGGCCGGCGGGCGCGGCGCGTGCTCGCCGTGCCTCCACTCCTCTGCCGACCGAATCCTGTTCCTTCCCCTCCTCCGCCCTCTCCTTCCAGCCGCCACTGACCACTGTAATTGCCGGACCGGGCGTTTCTTGCGCGATCCCGGCACGTCTGCGTCTCTGCCCGCGCCGTCTCTCACCCCCCGGCCGCCGGCGGCGCGATCCGAAATCCGAAGAACGAGTTTTGCATTGCGCATCTTCGAGCAAGCAACATCGCAGCCGTGTCTCTCACTCTGACCAGCGGAGGAGTGTGTTGCAGTGGGGTGGGCAGCCAGCCGGCACCTGCGCCCTTTGTCCACTCTCTCTGCTATATACTATTCTCGACCCTATTCCCACTGTATTTCTACATTTGCCATTTATACTCGCTACTCTCTATACTCTCCGCCACACATTTCTTTACCGTGTCACGAGCCGCGTCCGCGAATGTTTGGTGTATGTGTAATTGATATCCCCTCTCTTACCGTAGTGCGAGTCATCTGCATTCGCTCTCCTCTCTTTTCTCGGATCGTTCACCAGAATTTGGCCGACCTGCCCTTTTGGGGCGGTGGCTGCCGCAGCGGCTGTGATGCATGCTTGTAGATGTGTCTTTCCCACCGTCTCCCCTGCCGGTTCGAGACTGGATCTTGCGTGGTCATCTCTCTCTCTCTCTCTCTCTCTCACTCCCTCCCCTCTCTCTCTCGCATTGCCCCAGGCGCGCGCCACCGCAGACCGCCCCCTATTTATAGACATGCTATTGTGGCCAGTTGTTGCATGTATAGCCCCCGGCTGGGCCCCCGTAGCTGGTTTCGCACACTCACGCACCGCACATCCACACACACACACACACCCACACCCTCACACAGTGCCTCAGCATCTCTCTTGCAGCCGGGATCAGCCGAGTGCTTCCGCGGTCGCCGCCAGCCGCAGCCCTCTCCCCCTCCTCCCGATCCCCTGATGATGCTCTCACCGCATGGCGCGTTCGGCAGCTTCGTCTCCTTTGCCAATCAGCTGCAGGCGCAGGGCATTGGCAACCTCTCACAGGTAGGTGGATTCCGGCGGTGCGTGCCCTACCGTTTCGCTCAGATGGCGTCCGTGATCCAGCAGTCGCAGGCGGCAGCGTTGCAGCAGCTCCAGCAACAACCCAAGGAGCTCTCCTCGGCGCCCCGCAAGACGCGCGTCGGAGGAACCACCCTCAAGACCGCCAAGGTACACCCCCTCTCTCCCCGACTGTAGACTCTCCCACGTCAACTGTAGTAATCTCTCTCGATGTGTGGTCGATGCGTAGCGTGTCAGGCGAACAGGCGTGAATCAGGAGTGAGTGTGAGAGTGAGAGGCGGTGTTGTGTGCATCTGTGCTATTGTAGTATTGTATTGGCTGTCATGTCTCAGGTGTGGAAGTACTTCGACCAGCTGCCGCCCGAGGAGCAGGCGGCCGAGTGCCAGCTATGCCGCAAGAAGATCAAAGCCACCAACAGCAGGTACGTCTCCGTTTCCACCGTAGCTGCATGTTTGTTTTCGAGAGAGAGAGAGAGGCGCTGCTGATACGGTAGCGAGACTGGCGGCTCGGCGAAAACACTGCCTCGCTTATTCATGGGTGTTGTATGTGAAGCGAGTCGGTGGGGAGTCTATGGAATACGCGATGCGGTCATTGTGCCGGTGTGGTTGGGAATCTTCGGGTGAATCGAGACATGAGGATAGCTGAGGGGGAGGCAGTGAAGCGCGTGCTGAGTTGTTGTTTGCCTCGGTCGCCATTCACGAACCGCCACCTTTGTTGCCACGGCTTGAGAACACTTGCCGATTCAGGAGAAGACTCCGCAAGAAAACAAATCTCTCTCTCTCTCTCTCTCTCTTCAGCGAACGAATGGTGAACATATGATTTCAGCACTACGGGGATGATTCGGCACCTGCGCTCGTGTCATGTCAACGAGTACCAGGCACTTCAGGAGGCGAGGCAGTCCAGTCTCATCGTCAAGATGGGTGAGTATTACTTTCCCATGTCGATCCTCTCTGTCTTGTCGTCCTGCAAATGCAGCCGGCCGGCGGTATCGCTTCTTCATCCACGTCTTGTATCCGCTCCGGCAAAGTTGGCTCGCTGTTTCTTGTAATCCGCCGGCGTTGCGCCATCGCGTCTTGTCTGCCTCTCCGTCCCACGCGCGCTCTCTCGCCGCTCTCTCGCCCTCTCGTGTATGATTCGATGCTTGTGTGTGTGTGTGTGAATCTTCCGGTTTTCCGAGCGCGTCGCCTCTCCGGAAAACCGAACTCGATCTCTTGGTACGGTAGCCGCACGCCGCGTGTCTCGCCGCCTCTCGTCTCGCCGCGCTCTCTCGCCCGCTAGCCGTTCTCTCACTGTCTCATCTCTCCGCCATCGCAATGCTCTCTAGCCTCTCCGGTTGCGCGTCGGCCACAACAGCGTACACAACAATTAGGCTGTGCCAGGATGCTATGCGAGTTTCGAATCCGAATTGGCTAATGGAAATGTGGGACTGTGTATGCGAGCGCGGGACACTGCGGGGGAACGCGCAAAAACGAAAGCCATCGAATTCCAAACAACATGTCTCAGATACTCTAACAGATGTCTAATGTGAGTACAGAGCTTGCAGAGGAGAAGGCGCGGGCGCAGCTGCTGCGCGACATGGGCGAGAAGGGATCGCGGAAGGCGCCGCGCTCCCCAGCCTCCGCCATCTCCGCCTCCGACACGGCCAGCCTCGTCTCCGCCGCCCCCTCCTTCTCCTCCTCCTCCTCCACCGCCTCCTCCTCCATCGGATTCGCACCCCCTCCCGCCGCCTTCTCCGCTCTCACTCGGCCATTCCTCCCCGCAGGTACGGTATGCGGTCGAGTACCGTAGTCAATGTTAGTATCAGGTCTGCCGGCGCCGAAGCCGATCCTGCCGACGAAGGTGGAGTTGACAGAGGAGGAGGACGACCAGCCATGCGATCTGTCGGTGCGACCGGCGCCCGCCTTCGCCAGCGTACAGCAGCTCATCAAACCGAGTGCCAGGTGAGTGCGCAGGTGGAATGGCTGATTGACTGAACTATTTGAGGGAAGGGAAGACGCGTCTCGACGGCCCGGTTGACGACACTCGCATCAACACGCAGGTTCGTCACTCATGTGTTTTTCCAGAACTTCTATTCGTGTGTGGGGGTGTGATATCAGAGACACACTCTGATCGCTCTTTTCTGTGTTTCACAACCCGCCATTTCCCGACAGACAGACACGCAGATGCGCACTATTCCTTTGTCTCGCGCGCTCCCCAGACCAATCCTCGCCGCATCGCTGACAGATCGAGTGACGAGAGTGCACTTTGCATTCCCATTCCCTCACAGTACATTTCTCTCTTTCCATCTCTCTCTCTCTCTCTCTCTCTCTCTCTCTCTCTCGTCTCTCGACCTGTCAGTGTTATTGTATGAGCTGCACGGTCCACCGGTCAGCGGGGGCCCGCCGGCCAAACTAACACGCAAATTGGCGTGAGTGTGAGTGAGTGACCGACAGAGAGAGGGGTGGTGAGAGGTAGGCAGGCAGAGAGGGCTAATGCACGCAACTAGTTCGAAACTCGCACGCACACACACACAGTCCAAAGTGGGGTCGCGACGGGATTTGGCCGCGATTCAAAGGGGATTGTGTGTGTGGCGATCCGCCCTGGGGGCAGGCAAAAAGTCGTGTTTATGACGGGCCGACAACGCTAGCGAGTCACTGAAGAAAGAGAGAGAGAGGCGATACAAACGGGTACACGACGCTTTCGAATGTTTCTTGTTTCAGATCGCGATCATGCTTCTTCTGGACGCGCAGCCCGCTTCCGTCGTCGACCGACCGGGATTCCGATCGCTCATCAAGTACGCGTTGTCTCATCCACAACTAGGTGCACCCATCCAATTGCAGGCTGATCGCGCCCTCGTACCGCATGCCGTTGGCGGCGTACTTTGAGGCCGAGATCATTCCGGATCTCATCCAGACACTCACCAACGACATCCGAAGCCAGTTCGCACTGAACAAGTGAGTGTGTGCTCCGCCGGCCATTAATCAGCCTGTGGCGGCCGCCGCCCTTTCACTCCCCCGCTGCGCAATCACTCCCAATTCAAATGAGAGCAGGAGGAGAGGGGGGCGACTGTAATGAAGAGGGATGTGGAATGAGAGGGGCTATCGTTTCAGCCCGTTCACTCCCTCGTTTGACTCGAGCGCGTTCCGCCCGTCCGGAGCCGCTGCGGAGGGCGACGCCAAGCCTGTCAAGGATGAGAGCATGACAGCTGAGCCGTTCACTGGGTACGCATGCGAATACCATTATTCTCTCTAACATCTTTGTTTCTTTTCAGTCTCAAGGAGACGTCCGGTGAGGAGCGCGACTCGGACTCGTCGTCGTCGGCCGATTCGGAGACGGCGCTGCCCGCCCGCATAGACTCCCTCCTCAATCACATCGGCAAATACGTCTTCCCTCATGTGAGATTGAATGTCAAAATGTAGTTATACAGTTTTTGCTGCAGGAGGAGGTGATGGTGCTTCTGACACTGTGCCGGGCGGTGTTCTCGCACTTCGAGGAGCGGCCACAGGCTGTGAGCGAGATCGGTGAGTGACAGGAGAAGAGTAAGAGAGTAAAAGTAAAGGTGAAGGTAACCCCTCAATTTAAGATAATACTCTGCGGATGATAAGAGAGTGCGAGATACAAATAATATGATGATTGTCTTCTCTAGACTGCAACCTTCCGCCGCGCGATCCGGCCCGACCGGATCTCGCGAGGGACGTCGCGTTCATCGCCCAACACTACGAGGCCATCAATGAGTGCGTTCCCACTAGCCCCGCCTCCTCTAATCCCGCCTCTTTTTGCAGGTACCTCCGCTCGCATCCCGAGTTCGAGCTGTCCCCGCTCAGCGACTACCACATCCAGTTCATCAAGGACCTCAACGCGCACATTCAGGCTATCTGATACGCCCCGCCCACTTTCGTCCCGCCCCCATGTATACTCACGGCCCCCGTTTTCCGTAATTTTAGCTGTTGTTGTGCGATAGCGAAGCAGTCGTAATGAAGTCCTTGTCGTGTAACTTATTTCGTTGTGTTTCACCCTCTCTCGCTTCTCACCCCCTTCTCTCTCTCTCTCTCTTGTTCGGTGCGTCGAATCATTCCCTCGATTGACTTTACTTGCCGCGGTCATATACGTAGAATGGAAGAGATATTTTCACCTTCCTTTCTACCTGTTCAGTGTTCATCGGCCAGAATTCGCTAGTTTTGTGTGTGTGTGTATTGCCCGAATAGCTATTGTCATTATGAGTTGCCCCCCAGCGAATCAGTACCCACTCCCCTAGCTTGCCCTATTACTCGCTGCAATTCGCCCGATTTCAAAAATGAAAGGGGCAACGTAGTCTTTCCCCCAATGCGGCAATCTGTACACAGTGCACATCAAACCATCCGTATTTATATATCTATTCCCCCCAGAATGTGACTTGCTAGAGACATCCCGTGTGTATTTATCGTCCCAATTCACTAGCATTTCGTTATGTGTATCGTGTAATAAACTCTCGTCACAGAAATCAGTCTGTCAGTTTATCTTTCATGATTTCATCAGCTGACAGCAGGCAACACAACAATCACAGGGGTAATGAGAAAGAGAGATTAAAACGGTATGTACAAATATGGACCAGTGAGTGCTAGGTGGGCGGGGCCCCGCGGGGCGGGGCTTAGATGCGGCACTGATCCAGACAGACGGTCATCGAGTGAGGCGTGCGAGAGTGCTTGAGCGGCATTCCGGTGCCGGTGAGACGGTTGAGACCCACGGGGAACTGAAAGAGGGAGGGACGTGAAGAGAGAGAGAGAGAGACAGAGGAAGAGAGAGATAAGGAGAGAGAGGGAGGGGGGGGGGGATTCACACCTTCCACATCTGACATCCGAGGAGAGGAGTGTCGAAAGGATACTCATTCGAGTGAACGGGCCGAGAGAACTCTGCCACCAGAACTCCGTTCACCACTCGTCCCACGTTTATCGCCACGTCTTGGCTCTGCAATTATGACATCACTGACGTCTGACGTCATAGTCTCCGATATCCGCCACAGGATGACGTGAACACGTTCTCTGCTCGTTTATTTCGATCTTGCACCTGATTTCCTAAGGCGGTTTTGTCGGGTCTGTCCTTATCAACTTCCTGCCATCTCTCTCTCTCTCTCTCTCTCTCTCTCTCTCTCTCTCTCGCATGCCCGAAGGGCGCCGGTGACCCTGCCAACTATGTTACGCTCAAGGTTACGCAAACAAAGCGTCATTTTGTTGACGTGTTGCAATAGCAGCGCGTGAACCGATTGACCCCATCATAAATCTTCAAGTCATGTCTCATGTAGCAATAAAAGTGTGCTTGCGTACATACCCTGTCCCTGTTGGGAATGGAGAATCCGCGGACGTACTCATCGGACACGGTCACCTGGCCGTTCAGAAGCCTCACCACGATGACGTCGAGACCGGAGCGCTGAGAGACGGAAGGTCATTAGAACAGATACTTTTCTCCACTATTCTGCAAAGTGACCACCGGAAAGTGGCTCGCAGTGTCCTTGGCAGAGACCACGATTGGCGAATGCGCGAGAAAAATACCCGAGAACGTCACAAAACACACACCGAAATGGAAGAAAGGTGGAAAAGGCGTCTTACCATGCTATTTCCGAAGGCGACGCCGGTCCAGCCGGCATTCTGACGGACGACCTGCTCCAGCCGGAAGTAGACGCGCGCGCCCTTCAGACCCCACGACAAGTGGTAGTCGCCGTCGCGGTACTGACACATCGCCGACGAGCCGACTGCAGTGAAATGGCACATTCGAGTCCGAGAGCGGAAAGTTACCGGCGAGCAGCGAGCAGAGGGCGATGAGTAGACGAGGCATGGGTGGAATGGTGACGGCGGGAGAACTCTCGTGCTATTTGAGTGGGTGGAGAGTCGCTCAAAAAGAGACGACGAGAGGGAGGAGAGAAGGCGGCCCGAGACCGGCGACGAGCGGCGCCGCCCCCTCTTACACCGCGCATTGTCAACCCCCACCACCACCCCCCCACCGTCACCCAACCACTCTCACCTTTTATTGGTTTATTGAAACAGAGAGCGAAGAATGGAAACACAAGAGATAGATGCACAGACACACACACATGACATGGACTTTTTCTTGGGGCCCGCTTCTTTAGAAATCACAGACGGTGATGGGGGAGATCTGTTGTGGTTCGTGGTAGGAGAGGGGGGAGGGACTAGAGGTCCCAGCTGAATAGGTGGTGTTTGATGAGCATGTCTCGCACGCCTTCCTTCAGCGGTTGCTCGGCCGTCTTCTCGGCGAGGACTGTGGACAGCGCCTTGGTCTTGGCAGACGCCAGCATACCCGCCGCCCGCTTTTTCTTCTTCTCAACACCCTCGATCTCAAAGTCGCAGTGCAGGTTGAACGAAAACTGCGAAAGCAGCCGCAGGTCGCACTTGATCTGTAAACATCGGTTTGTGACTGTGCGTGGGGTCTATGTGTACCTGTCTCCACGCAGGTGTTCGAATGAAGGCCCACTGGTGGTAGTACTTCTCTCGATACGCTTCTTGATCCGGTTTTCCACAGAAGAGTTCAAACCAGAGATGAAGACACTGCTCGCTACAAAAGAACACCGTCTCTCTCGCTATTTAACTATCATCACAGGTCGGTGCGTTGTATCGCTGTATGATATCACGTGTTCTTTTCGCGTCTGCTTTCCAATCGCATTATCATGCTTGCGCTGAATTCGCGGTGTTCCAGATATATGCTCTCATTCAATCCATTATATGCTGCACGAATTGAAGAGAGCATGGATCGCGTGTCACACCCGAAACGCCAATAAATTATGCCGTGTCCCACGTTGTATTGTACATACTCGACCTTGAGGGCTGGCAAGTCGTACGCAGTTTCCGCCATACTCGATATCGAATGTTGCAAGTTTCTATGCTAGTGTGGTCTAATCAAACAGATGTAATAGATGATATCAGACGGATACCTGACGCCGAGAGCGAGAAGCGAGCGCAGCTTGACGTCGGAGGAGGCCCTGGCGGCGTCGTGGCTGTCGTTGATCATCTGAACCGCACTGAACAGCAGCTCCGCCGGGGTCAGCACCTGGATAGAAGAAGGCTGTCATCATGTCAATCATGCTGTCGTGTCATCTCACATCTCACAAACAATCATTTCTCGTCAACAAGATTTCATCGCTCACTCATCGCTTTCAATTTGGGACTACTTTTTCTGACACGTGTGTTTTCTTGTGTGCAATAAATTGTTCTCACTTTTCCATCCTGATCCAGCTTGAAAGTGTTGCAGAGGGTGAGTCGGGAGTAGACCGCGTTGAACTGTTTCTCAACAGAGTAGTACGCAATGTCCTCTGGAAAACACCCACATTTCAAAGTCGTCATAACGACGCAACTGACCGACAAAGCTCCAGGGATGCCAAGCCATAGTCGGATAAAATGCGCTCTCTCGGATACCGTGTTCCATGATCTGCAACATGGCATCTCTTTTTAGGTATCTCTTTTTTGACATTGCCTTGCTTCCGTGAATACTAGACGGACATAAATCAGAACGCGAACGCCTGTGAGTTTTTGCAGCGAACAAACTGCCGGTGCAGTGCTGGGTTTCGGTAGTGCAATGTCTCCCTGTCTGGCAAAAGCAGTAATGTCTGCAGCTGCAGCTGACCAGATAGAAATCGCGCGCAAAAAACTTTCTATGAGCAAGCGTACCTGTCGGAATGAGTTGGCGAGTCGTCCTCGAATGTATTCCGTGATTTCGGGACACACCGCCTCGTCTCCGTAAACGGTGTAGTTCTTGCCGCGCTCGTCAACTACCTAGAAGGACGTGAAAGAAGAATGAGAGAGAAAGAGAGAGAGAGAGAGAGAGAGAGAGAGAGAGAGAGAGAGAGAGAGAGAGAGAGAGAGAAGGAGAGAGAAGGAGTTGCTGACCTCGACAAACTTTGCGGGAAACCACCCCCTCAGCCCGTTCACTTCCCCAACCCAGCAGTGCTCGTCTTTCTCACTGATCACTGTGATTATGTCGTTCTTCCTGCAAACAAATTGTAAAACAAATTGTAAAATGATACAACTCAAATGAAATATGTTACCTGAATCCCAATTCGTCCTCGTCCTGTCGGGCAAAGTCGAGCAGAGCCCTGGCTCTCTTTCTGCCCTCCCTCCGCCCAGACAGGAAGTTCTCCAGATCTCGCGAGTGAGACTCCGGAGAGTAGTCCGCCTACGCACATATTGATCGTGTAAAAATAAAATAGAAATAGAAAAAAAGAAAGTGATTACCTGTGTGGTGATGTTCATTTGCATCTTCTCGTCGCACTCGATGAAGTAGCGGCATGTCTGGAGGATGCTCTCCTTCAGGTCGACCAGCATCTCTGTCTGCCGCACGTTCTTGGTCTTCGGATCGTTCTCCGCCTGCCAACACACCACACACATCCACAGCCAATGCCAACGAATGTCAATGCGTGTCAACGTGTATGGGAATTCCTTGCCATTGCCAATGAACACCGCTATTGAATACAAAGGACTCACGGCGTTTTTCCCGGGGAATATCTTGTCGATGATGCTCTTGCTCCTCGTCAGTTTTCTTCTTTGAGTGGTCTGCTTCGGCAGGTTCGTGTCCGTCAGAGTGTTGATGATCATGCCCTGGTCAGCCATCAGAATCGCCTAGAGTGTGCTTACATAATTTACCATTTACAAGTCACATTTACAAACAAACAAAACAAGACATACCTGATGCTTCTTTCGCAGCTCATCGATAAGGTGCTGTGTGATCGAGAATTCGTATGAGGAAATGTACTCGAGCAGTGAATTGAGATCGGTCACCTGGAAGAGAGTGAATAACAAGAAGAGAATGACACGACCATCCATCAGCGCATCGATCGACCAGCCTTTATGCGGACGCGACGCGCAAATGGCGGTGTGGTTTATTGCGAAGAGATGACTGAGAGCTGTGTTCTCACGTGCACTCACAGTGGCTGGCAGTTGGGAGATTGCGTTGAACAGATCAGCCGATGACTTGGTCGACGCTCCGAGTTCCACGATCGTCTCCTCCCGCATTTTCAGCATGGATATGATGGTGCGAAAGACGGTGACGCCTCCGAAGTAGAAGATCGCGTCCCACACCCTGAATGATATTGTGAGAACGACTCTGTGAATAAGGTGTTCTCACCTGAGCAGCACCTTGGGATGGAAGACGGATCCGAAGAGTGTGAGGAGCCAGTTGACGGTGATCAGGGACACTTCCACTTCGTTGTCCTCAAGCACCTTCTGCAGATCCGGCACGTGACTCTTCATCAGCTGTCGCGTCACGCGCTCGTCGGCACGCAGGCCCAGCAGGGACTGAAATTGTATTACTATCATTTTCGATAATGGCAAATTACCTGACTGTAGTAGTTCGCCGGCAGGAGGTCCTCAATCAGCGCGGTCATCGTCCAGAAGGTTGTCTCCTCGGGCAGCCAGAGTAGAAGGAGTGCTACGACCACCCCCATTCCCTGGCAGTAGCCCAGATCCGGGTAGATGTAAGCGAGCGCTTTGAGCAAACTGAATTACAATATAAGATAAACACTTGGATATTGTTTACCGTCGAAGGGCATCGATGCCGGGTCCGTTCTTCTTCCAGTAGCAGATGTTGTTGGGCAGGGTGCGCAGCAGGTCCCGCTCGATCTGCACGCCTATCGACGGGTTGTCCGACGCCGACTGCTTCAGCACGTCCTTGTACCGGTAGCCGGCGTTCTAGAGAGAAATATATCGATATAGATGTTAGTGTTCCACCCACCGTCTCCTTCTGCTTGATGCCCAGCAGACGGGGCCAGATGAATGGTCGCATAGAATGCGGGATGCCACCGTTCTTCACGAGAGCCTCGAATCTGTACATAATATGGTGAGCATATGAGCTTACAATACAATACAATACGTTTCTTTTGATATTTTATCGACACAATCAGTTGTATGGAATGTGCAGTGCAACTTGTTGTGACTACCCCACCTGTCCGATCGCAGCTTCTCCGGATTGATCTTGGCCCACGTGAGCTCTTCTTTCACATCCGAGTGCGCTCCTTCCAGCGCCGCGATCCACTTCAATCTAAAACACACAAGGAATTTGATAATAGTAATTATACTCTACCTTTCAGTGGAGTCGTCTAATAGCGGCGATGTGTTGGCGGTACTTGCATCGTCGACTTTGCGGAATCCGAACTCGTCGAAGCTAAAGTGAATGTGCAAAAAATACTCAGAAAGTAAGTTGTACTCACTAGTCTCGCGGGTCTTCTATGTATGGTGGGATGAGGTCAGCGACTATAGCCGAGAACGGCTTGCCATCTAGTGGAAAGTGCTGCAGGTGCACCGGCTGGTCCACCTATGGAAAAGTGTTAGCTATTAAGTTTGTACCCTGAACTGTATGGCAATGTATCGCCACATGTATTGCCATACTATGATGCTATGTCTGAATCATAGAACTGAATGCACCTCTTTGGTAGTTGCCGCGATCTTCCTCGCCCCGATCGCCACATCATCTTCTACATCGTCGTCTACCACAGTCTCCGCGTACTTGGCGCCCTCTCCTGAAAAAAATTGTTTATTCAGAACGATTGAGATATCACGTGTATTTAGTATTTTTTCCGGCGTAATTAATTCGAGTCAGGTCAGCACTTTCGTTTTGCAATAGAAAGCCACGTAATCACGTCAACGTGTTAGATCTTTTTTTCAAGTCGAATGTGAATCACGAATTGGGAAATGGGAATTGGGAATTGGGAGAGGCAGTAACAGACATGCGAAAAGTGGCTGTGAGAGAAACTGGACAAGGGCGTACCTTTCTTGTACTTGGCCATTGGAGAGACGCGAGAGCCGCGGCGGTGGCTGAAAGTGAATTTGCATTGTATGTGGGTGGAGGAAAGGCGAGATAACTGACACCCGCACATAAAGCCTGCGCAATCGATAAGCAAGATAAGAACATAAACACAATTACACAACAACAAAGTGACCGGGTACACGTGACATTTCTCGAATCTACGCGTGGCAGCGAGAATCAGCTGATTGGAATGGCAGCAGAGAGGAGAATGGCCGGAGGGCACACACTCTCGTCGTCCCTCTCCCTCTCTCCCTTCCGGCGGTCGATACGCGTGGTGCGGCGCGCGAGCTTCTCTGCACCCTCCAATCTCTCGCGCCTACTCGAATGACCACATATGGAAGATTAGTATGACGAGATGTTATGAAGGCGTTCTATCGCGTCTGTCGATTGGTACATGGTACGAATGGGGGAGAGGAAGTGATAAGCTATCACCCTGTGTGTGGAGGGGGGGAGGCAGACTGGAGTGGCGGAGTGGTGCGGGGATGCGAGTCGCGTGCGCCAGCGATGCCAGTCAGGCCCTCATCATCATTCTCATCGTCAACATCGCCAACCTCTCACTCGTCTGCGCAAAGGTAACACCAACTTTGCGTCAACATCGTAGCTTGCGCTTCTCAGGTGACCATCGCCTACACCACGGGATCGTTCAACGTCGCCAACTCCGCACTAGGTCTGTGTGTGATTTAGCATTCCTCGTGACATTTGACTGATTGCAGAGACATTTGGCGATGTGTTTGTGGGTTTCCTGCTACTGATTACGAGAGTGCAGGTACGGCGAATGATTGTTGATTGCCGCTGATTTCACATTTTTTCTTTCCTTACCCCTTAGATTCTCTCTTTTAAATGTGCACGCATATTCTGTATATTTATAATTCATCCATTTCAGCACAAATTCACGGACGAGGCGCACTATCCGCGCGGGCGGAGCACGGAAGCCATCACCAATGTCAGTATCCCTTATCTCCCTCCCGCCCCGCTTTGTCCTAATCCATTGTCCTATTTGTGTGCGTAATTAATCAGACATCTGATCTGGGGACATGTGATAAAAAAAGGAGAGAAGCTTACGAAAATATGGTGAGTGTGATATGAGAATATTTTGAACTGCACGCGGTGAAGATTATTTGACTTGTGCAGAAGGGTTGCGGTAAGAGAAAAAACATCCGTGATAACTACCGTGACAAAATAAAAAATTAAAAAAAACTAATATTTCGAATTGAGGTGATCGCTTCTGTAGTGATGATGGTGATCGGTCTGGCTACTGCAGTGCTCACCGTCGACAAGTGCATTAACGAGAGGTGAACAAATAATAATAACAAGTTTATCGCATGTATGTTTACTAGAATATGCAAAACAACTCGGATGACACGATTGTGTGACAAAGCTGCATCCCGTAATCTGTAATGCCAATGCCTTGTTTTGGCTAGGCGAATAGTACTTCCCCATAATGCATCTTGTTATTGTCAGCTATTCTCACACACAGATTCGATCCTCACTTCGAGCACGAGGATATCGCTGTGATTATCGTCAATATCGTCCTCAAAATACTCCTCTTTCTTGTGTGCACTGTGTGAGTGTTTCGTTTTTTTTTACGTCACTGTACTTTTTAAAAAGTAACAAAGTCACCGTTAAATGTGAACATGTAGTATTGTGACTGTCGCTATACCAGTATTACTTTCCTACCGTGGCCGTAGACTCTGTTTTTTTGCCCATGTTGCTCAGTATTCAACTCTTTTTATCTGACTCGAACTCGAGGTATCAGTTTGTCATTTATTCATTGCAGTCGCAAGGACATCGACCAGGTGAACGTGCTGCGGCGTGATCAGGGCGTCGACGTCATCACCAACTCCGTCACCGTCGCCTTCGCCTTCCTCACCAAGTACCATCGACAGGTTGCTCACAGATTATTATTATTATTATTATTATTATTATTATTATTATTATTATTATTATTATTATTATTATTATTATTATTATTATTATTATTATTATTATTATTATTATTATTATTATTATTATTATTATTATTATTATTATTATTATTATTATTATTATTATTATTATTATTATTATTATTATTATTATTATTATTATTATTTTTTTTTATTAATATTACTATTATTATTATTATTATTATTATTATTATTATTATTATTATTATTATTATTATTATTATTATTATTATTATTATTATTATTATTATTATTATTATTATTATTATTATTATTATTATTGATATTGATATTGCGCTCATCTCACTGTTCATAGAGAGTAACAAAGATATACCAATTGCGAAAAACTAAACAGAGTCTTGATCTATGAGGACTATAAAGAGTCGACCCTTCCTTCAAAGCAATTGTCGACGTTGATTGTAGGAGTGGGACATTCTGGGCGCGGCTCTGATTCTGGTGACCATCTACTGGAACTGGATTCCGACTGCGTGTGAGAATGCGGCGAGAGTGCACGGAGTGAAGGCAGACGACGTCGCGAGGCTGGCTGTCGAGAAGGTGAGACGAACGTTCATCATTATATTATTAGTTATCAGGTTATCGCCGACTCGCACCTCATAGCCGCGGTGCACCGGCTGACAGTGTTCCACTGGGGAGCCGAGCTGGTAGTGGAGGTCTTCGCAGAGTTCAAGGTAGGTGTTTGAACCAATCGCACAAAAATGATCGCCAGGCAACGCGGTATGCGAGTGTAGTTCCATAGTCCTCCTTCGACCCCCTCCTCACAGTCTCTCGAATCGTGGGGATACCTTTATCTTTTACCAGTCGACGCAACTGGGCGACATCCGGCTGGCTCGGGAGATGGTCACCAGACAGATCGAGGAACTACCCGATATACACGCTGCTTATGTGTTCGATGAAGCTAATAATGTAAGTTTTGCCTATAATAACTGTTGTACCCATGACTTTTCAAGAAGATCCACATTCCCTACAACAACAAATCAACGAATCCATTCGACGAAGAGAAGGATTCGACGAATCCCTTTGAAAAGGAGATGGAGGAGGAGAAGGAGACGGAAGGAATGACGCTGGATACGATAACTGAACATCGGGTATTTTACGAAGTGTTGTATTTTGTTATACAGCTTTATTCAGGAGTCTATTTTGGAGTCGGACGCACTGATCGAAAAAATGGACGCTCTCGTCGACAAAATTGACCACCACTAGAACTAGAATAGCAATTGCACTTAATGTTTACGAGTAGAATTGTGTTTGCTTTTGCTTGTTTGTGTTTTTTGTTGCTCCCAGTGGGGAGGTGCGCTGCCTTTCTCTACAGTAAGGTCAGCGCACCTCTCGCGAAACTCAAAGCTTTTAATTTTGCCAGCCTTTACCGATTATACTTTATGCCGCCTGCTCACACTTTACGCCGATGAGTTTTAATACACACACCGCACTTAGCGAGGTCGTTGCCAGCCTTAATACCATTCATGTTTCAGTAATTCTACAATGACTACAATGTATTATTCATATTCACTTTCGATAAAGATTTTTCGCGTTTATTTATGTTGATATACACACTCAGTTGATGACAACGGGGTTTGAGCGGTTGGCGGCGGCAAAAAGAAGAATTGAGATGACCACGGTAATGGGGTGAAAATGGTGGTGGTGATGGGTAGATGGGAACAAAGCGAGGGTGGCGGCGGTGGGTGAGCGAACAGTCTACTCCTCCTCCTCCTCCTCTCCTGAACAACGGACGAATGATTACAATACAAGAAAAGGCTCTTTTCATTGCTCGATTTCCTTCTACTTGCTTATTTCATACTGATTTTGCCAGACTCACCCTCCTCCTCCTCTGCTCCCTCCTCCTCGGCAGCGGGCTCCTCCGCGGGCGCCGCCTCCGGCTCGGGCTCCGCCTCCTTAGGCGCCTCCTCCTCCTTCTTCTCCTCCTTGGGAGCGTCCTCCGTCTTCTCCGCGCCCTTCTTCGACCAGTCGGGCTTGTCGGCCTTCTTCTGAAACCGGACAACGACCATCTCGTCTCCCTCTCCCTCCACTCACCGCTCCGGTCTTGGCCATGATCTCGTCGATGGCGTTGTCCTTCTTGACGACCTTGAGGTTGGAGCGGAAGTCGGCCTTCTCGCCCTTCTTGCCTCCCTCCGCCGACTTGAACTTGTTGTCGTACTTGGACACCTTCTTCAGGGCGGGCTTCACGCTGCAAGGGAGAGGGGGATGAGAGGAGAGAGGGGAGAGAGACAGACACATAGACAGGGACGGAGAAGGGAAAGCGACTCACAACTTTCCTCGCAGGTCGTTGACGGCGATGGTGAGCTCGTTGATCTCCTGGTCCTTTCCGGACACCTACAAAAGAGAAGATTATGAAATGCTAAACCAATCAATGCATGAAAGCTGTCAAGATGTTTTGCTCCGTCTTCTCAACTCTCTACATTAGATCCTATACCACCTAGTAAATGGCGCAACCTAGTAAATTACAGAGAACGTTCAATTAAAACCCCTTTCAAAACTGCCGATTGTCATGTTTATTGTTTTCTTATGATGACGATTCTTCTATGTCATTGTTCATAATTCTATCAAAGGCCTGGGGCGTACCAGGAAGTTGATGTCGTACTTCTCCTCCTCGAGCTTGCACAGATGCGCGAACAGATCATCGTAGATCTTGTTCAGCTTGCCTGCAATCGATTATTATTGATTATTGATTGATTATTGATCGTCAAGATCGTCATATTGTATTGTGTGTTTCACTTAGTCCCTGCCAATCGTGTTACGAATCGATCCTGCCTCTCTCTCTCACTCACTCTCTCTTTCTTTCTCTCTTCTCTATTGCGTGCCGTGGGGCAGAGCTGCTCAGCTTTACTGCATCCCTCGGTCTCTCTCTCTCACTCTCTGTTATGAGCCCGCGGTGTTCCCCACGGCGAGAAAGCGCGGCGATCGCGGAGGGGGCGAGAGAGAAAAGCACGAGAGAGCGGGCGAAAGTGAGAGACGCGAGAGAGATTACACCGCCGCCCACTCGCCGCCCTCCGGCGAGACGAGAGAGGAGAGAGGGTGAGAAAGTATGGGACATCAGTATATCGATAGTTTTTGTTTGTGTGTTTTGTTAGGAATGTGGAAGTCAAACTGGAACGTACCCTGGTCGTCGCAAGAGTCCACATCCGGCATAGGGATGATGCGCTGGGCAAGGATCTGAACAAAGTATCATCATTACGAGTATACAATCATAGACATTCACTTATTTACTCAAAGATCAGTTTCAAAGGTCCAACAACACACACCTTCTGCCTCTCCTGCTCCTTGAGGAGCTGCTGCTGCTTGAGGTCCTCAGCCGCCTTCATCATGAGCAGCTTCTGAAACCCGGATGACGTCATCGTATGCAAATGAGGTGGCAGAACGCACCCTGAGCTTCTTCTTGCGCTCGGGCGTGAGGAATCCCTTCTTGGCCTTCTTTCCGGCCTTTCCCTGCTCCTCGAGGCGCTTGCGCACCTCGGCCTTCTTCCTCTCAAGCTCCTTCTGCTTGTCCTGCAACACAAATATGTATGATCTCTCAAACCCTCCGTTTCCATGAACCATACCATGACTATCCTTGTTTTCTCTATCAAAATCGTTTTGCTCTCGATAAATCACTCATTCGATCATAAACTACCCCCGATCCCTGTTGCAGCCAGCTAGCTCAATCTCCCTTTTCCTCTCTTCTCTCCTCTCTCTCTCCTTCTTCTCTCATCCACTCACATCTCCTCCCTCCTCGTCAGCCTGCGGGCCGCCGAAGCGAATCTTCTCCTCAAACTCGCTCATCTATAATTATGCAAATTAGAAAAAGATTCCACACTGTTTTACCAGTAATCAAACGCGACAGGCGACAGGCGACAAAGATCATGTTTTCCCATATATGGAATATTGTAATGACAAGTGAAAATAAATAAATGTAGACGCAGGAAGAGGAAGAGGGTCTATGAATAGCAGAGAGAGGGAGCGGTTCTCAGCCGCCCGCCTGGCCCGCTGCCGTCGAGACTGCGAGTGAAACTTGAGCTGTCACCAAAATTCAGAGAGAGGAAGGGAGGGGCACACATATGACAGAGCTGTAATAATCATAGTTCCCTCGCTCTCAGATGCGTCTTCAAGACGAGCGTGTGCATAAAAAGATGCGGAAGGCTAGAGTGAAGCAGAAGCTATCGAGGTAGCTGGTCGAGGAGGAGCAGGAGCGACCGAGACCGCCGGACTGCGGATAACTAAGTAGTACTGCTTGCGTTTCGACCGGAGGGGGGGGGGGCTGGACCGGGATATGCAAAGAGACGACTAGAGAGTGGGGTGGATGGAGAGTAACCAGTCACGACAAGAGTGATGAAAATATCTGGGGAGGGGGTGTCTTGTCAAGAGAGACGGCGGCGGCTGACAGACGGCAGGCTGTCACTGCAGACTGCACAAAAAGTAGTAAGATGCCACCCACCAAACCCCAACTCTCCCCCTCCCCCCTCATGCAAAACCACTACCAGGTGCCCCGGGCAGAGTGCGAGATTATGATGATGTGGTACTGTAATGAAATAGCGAATCGGGACTTTGTGGTATGTTTCTAACTCATAGTAGTCGTAGCCGAAGAAGGAATGAACTGTGTTGCAATGGATACATCAACATTTATGTAGTAAATTGAGAGAATTAAACATTATACACACTTTTGTTATTGTTGATCTTGTTGTAGATATGGTGGAACGTATCTGTATCCTTGCATACGTATAATACGCAGTTCCATAATGTTCTCATTGTGATTCAACTTCCTGATCAGTAGTTGCTTGTATTTTGAATTCGTTTTCCTCACTGATTAGATCTGAACACAAGATCAGCAGTGATGATACCACCCACAATGATGAATTTGCTTTTTCATTATGCTCTCGTTCTCATATCTCTCTTTTTTCTCGATTCTCGCGTTTTTCTCATCGGACTACTATGAGTGCGCGCACATGTGTCGGATCTGCCGCCGGAGAGAGAGAAAGAGAGAGAGAGAGAGAGAGAGAGAGAGAGAGAGAGAGAGGGAGAGAGAGAGGGAGAGAGAGAGATGAAGAGAGCAAGAAGAAGGAGGGGGTGTAATGCCCTGCGGCACACTGAGTCGATATCGCTGATCCAACTTCTCTACCTCCTCCCTTCTTCCACCGCCCCCTCAAAACAACGGGAACAGCTCTACGTGGGTGGCCGCACACGCGTCACTCAAAAACAAAGCGAGTAGAAAGGAGTGTTTATTATCAGGGCACAGGTTGCACACAGGCGAGACAGGCAAATCAAAACGAAAAACGGATATGACAAAAGTTCGTGTGTTTGTTGTGTTTGGCGGTGGTATTATGTGACACAATATCGAGTATACAAGGGACGTTGGCGGCGGTGGCTATTGGAGGGGGAGGGCAGTCTACTCCTCCTCCTCCTCCTCCTCCTCCTCCTCGTCCTCCTCACCCTCTTCGACCTCTGAAACGGTGAGTGGTGAGAATCGTGGTGGGTGGTCTCTATAACTCACCCTCCTCGGCAGCAGGCTCGTCAACCGGAGCCTCCTCCTCAACCGGGGCCGCCTCAGCCTCAGGCTCCTGAATGTTGATGGTTATCAGAATGCATTCAAAGGAAAATAAAACACTCACCTTCTCCTCGACCTTCTCCTCCTTCTTCTCGGCGCCCTTCTTGGACCACACTGGCTTCTCGTCCTTCTTCTGCAACACACAACGTTTCTCTCTGTCTCTCTTGCCCTCTCTTCATCTTTCCCTCTCTCCCTCCTCACCTTGGAGGCAGTCTCGAGCATGGCGGTGACCTCTTGCTTCTTGACGACCTTGAGGTTGGAGCGGAAGTCGGCCTTCTCGCCCTTTCCGGCGCCCTCGGCCTTCTTGAACTTGTTGTCGTACTTGGAGACCTTCTTGAGGTGAGGCTTCACGCTGCAACGGGGCTTGTGAGAAGGCACTCATTGATAATACATCAGTCGATATTATGTCAAAATGAGTACTCACTACTTGCCGCGGAGATCGTTGACTGCGATGGTGAGCTCGTTGATGGAGGCCTCCTGGGTGGACACCTGCAACGAAGACGTTCACATCGAAACACGGGTGACGTCACTCCAGCCCTTCTCTCCTCTGCACACCTGGAAGTTGACGTCGTACTTCTCATCCTCAAGCTTGCACAGATGGGAGAACAGATCGTTGTAGATCTTCTCAAGCTGGCCTGAATATAGATTGGTTATTGATTGATTGGCCAATTATCGATCACCCTTGTCATCGATAGAATCGACGTTGGGGAGAGGAATGATGCGCTGGGCAAGGATCTTCTGCCTCTCCTGCTCCTTGAGGAGCTGCTGCTGCTTGAGGTCCTCAGCCGCCTTCATCATGAGCAGCTTCTGAAACCCGGATGACGTCATCGTATGCTAATAAGGCGGCTGGACGTACCCTGAGCTTCTTCTTGCGCTCGGGCGTGAGGAATCCCTTCTTGGCCTTCTTTCCGGCCTTTCCCTGCTCCTCGAGGCGCTTGCGCACCTCGGCCTTCTTCCTCTCAAGCTCCTTCTGCTTGTCCTGCAAAAAACGGAATAAATACAACAGTAAACAGAACAAAATACTGAATCATATATGTACAATCCTATATGTAACTACTGTGTTTATATATGGCTACCGTACCTCCTCGGGCTGAGCATCGTCGGCCTGCGGGCCACCGTAGCGGGTGAGGTCGCTCATGATGAACGGATTTAGCTACTGCAAAATGGAAACGGTCGAAATAGTGTATGAGCACGGCAGAAACGTGAATGAGCTGCGACTGCGCTATGTGGTTGTATGGGGGAGCGGATAGATCAACATTACACCACCGCGGACTCGCATTCGCAACACCCGGCTGAATACAATCTAGGATCAGAGATGGAATAGCAAACAAATTATGATAGATGTCAAGACGATATTGCAGGTGATCTACCGTAGGCGGTCGGCGCATTTGATGAGACATGAAACATGATCCCGGCTCGAGTAGAGAAAGAAAACGAGAGACAGAAAACTACGGTAGCAAAAGAGCGAGAACAAGCCATTGCCAGAACGCGAGAGTATATGTTGAATAAAATGTTGTTAAAGAGAAAACAGATGACAATAACCGTGAATATGAAAATCTAGAAACAAATCAACACTTGAAACTTCAGTAGGATACACAGTAATGTGAGTCACAAATTATCAGCGCAGCATGTGAATAGATATTTTCCAAATATTGAAGTAAGTATAAGCGTGGAAAGTGGAATGGCAGAAAGTAGGCGAGTGAATGTCGGTAAGCGGGGTGGCTCGACCTCTCTGTAATGAGGGGTGGGTGTGATGTGGCTACCAGCCCCCTCCCTTCCAACACCGCGCACCCCGCCCCGCCCATTCTACCACAGACATCCCACATACAAGAGGGATCCCGGAGAGACGCAGACGCGCACAGATGAATCCATCAAATGATCGAAAATCGAGGAGAGAGATGCGGGTACAAAGGTGGGTGGGAGTGTGTGTGTGTGTGTGTGTGTGTGTGTGTGTGTGTGTGTGTGTGTGTGTGTGTGCGGGTGTGCGAGAGTGTTGTAGAGGGGGAGGGGCACGTGAGGAGTGACCAAAATAGATTTTACTAGATTACTGGATCTTTGTTGTGCTAGGCTATGTTCATGTACCAGTTCAGTTATACAAATGTTTCATAATATTTTGACGTTTCGATATTTAGTATCTTCTTTATTATTGCGTGAATACAAGTGAGCTGTCATTGTCCAAAATATAACCTTTCCCCGCAGAGTACTCAAGTTTCTTGAATATGCATAGGCCTTTACTTTTTACCTACTTTTTGTGTAAACATGAAGGCTTAAAAAGAGGGAAATATTGTGAAAACTAGATGTTTAGATTATTCAAACAATAACATTATAAAGCAAAACGTGTTCATTGTAGTGACCAAAGGTGTTAGTTTATTCTGAGGAATGTTTGTTGTCGCGAAACAGCTAACAGCTGTCCAGTTGTTGCACTCGTACGCTAGAAATAGTCGTCCACTGATCTATCAGCTGACCACTCCTTATCAATTGTAATGTTACTCTGCACATGTATCACGCATTTTTCGTGATTTTCCACGGCTGCGATCTATTCAAATGCCGTTAAGAAATCGCTCCGCGGAGAGTTAGGTACGGTAGGAAAATGCGGGCGGCGGCGAGAGAACACTGAGAGGTCACACGAACAAGAGAGCGCGCAGACACGCCGCTCTATGCTAATACACATTATCTTTTAAAAGGACTTCCGTAAGAGAAGAGTTTGTGTTACTCAACGTAATGCAACAAAAGCTCATGCATTTTATCAATCGAAATAGTAAACAAACCTGTTCTTTCTGCAATAAAAACTAATGCGAGCAAATGTTGTATGTCGGGAAATTGATTTCGGTATCCGATCGATTATATATAACTTGTTGAACTATTGGAACAGGTTTGTGTACTATTTCGATTGATAAAATGCATGAGCTTTTGTTGCATTACGTTGAGTAACACAAACTCTTCTCTTACGGAAGTCCTTTTAAAAGATAATGAATGTACTTTTATTGGATTTCATATAAATCTATCTACATTAACATGAACCACAAAACATTTTTTAAAAGAAATCCAACAGTTCACCCACCTTGTTGAGTCCAAAATTGTATAAAATTTGCAAAAAAGAGTTTAGGTAATGCTGATGGGAAAATTTACAATTCCAATGTCATTTCTATGTAAAATCATATAATACAAAATGTTTGCCACCAGCCGGAACCGAACTCGAGCCATGTGTCTCAACGGGCGCAATCGCTAACCACAACACTACTGTGCGCACAGCAGGGCACGCGATCTAAATGATATCAGTGCAATCCACAGGCAGTGCGGATTGTGCACCTCCTGTCTGCTGGGGGCAGCCGGTGCGCGCCACCCCCCCCCCTAGAAAACGTTCCGTACACGGGGGATCGCCTGCCCCTCAGGGCGCGCGCGCGCGTATTTCGCTTCCTACAACAGCTAGCGTTACCAAAATCGAAACTTAACCATTTTCTAACATACTGATAACATCTATCAGCATCACATTGTTCTCGTAAAGATTCTAAGGAACCTTTCGTTCAATCGCCTTTTGCCGATTCTAGCGCGCGACTGGGGTTAACACAAACCAACCAGCGCTGCCGCGCTGGTTGTAATTTCGATTTTTTTGGAATTGATTTATTATCGTATCGCGTTCGAAACTTATAACAATAAACAAGAACTAGTGAGCTTGGGCAATTCACATTTTGTACACGAGTCCATGCTTGTTCTTGTATGTGTCTCCCGCTTTGAGGGCATTTCCATGTTTCATAGGAACCATACGCGAATAGAAGAAGATCCACATTAGAACTGCAGCGCCGGCGATTGCTATCTCAATCAACCACGGAATAGAAGGACCCGTCTGCGCGAATAACGACCTGAAATTTGTTCGTTTGTTTTAGGATTCTACGAAATCACTTACGATACGAAGATAGGTCCGCACAATCGCGCCACACTACCCGACAGCATGAGGAAACCAGTCATCGTACCCTCAAAATTCAGGTTGTATGTAATTTAAAAAAAACATTGTATTTGTTTCACCTGCGGCTTGGGTCCCAGAACCATCGAGAACACCGTGTTCATTGTGATATTGATCAGCGAGAAGCCGAGGCCGGAGCAAATCACGTACGTGACCACGTAGATGTACCTAAAACACATAGTAAACTGGGTAAAGTACGATATGTACGAACACGTTGATCTTGGGTACGTGGGCGCACCACTCGAACGTGGGCCGGCAGCCGACGGGATGCGGGTTGGGGATGGAGGTGCCATTGACGATCAGGACTGGAAAGGATCATGTTTGATGTGTGCGTGGGTTTTTTTTATTGGAGAAAGCTACCCACACTCCTGCTGGTAGTCGATCTTCTCGTCGATGAACCACCAGGGGTAGGTGAGCAGATGGAAGACGACCAGCGAGAGCAGGCCCACGATGCAGCCGTGACGGTTGTCCACTCTGAAAGGGCTCTCTCTCTCTCTCTCTCTCTCTCTCTCTCTCTCTCTCTCTCTCTTTCTCTTACGCACGACTTGCTGACGTTCCATATGGTGTTGGTGGCGTATACGCAGAAGGAGACGATAGCGCTGCTGGCATGCTGGATCGAGTTGTAGAAGACCGCCTCCTCCGCCGTCCAATTGAACATCGTCATCGATAGTGGAGAGCCGATTCTGTGAGAACAAGATAACATTCGGGTAACACTGAGATCACTCACGTTTCGATGTTGGTAATCACGAACATCATTGCGAATCGTGTGAAGATGCAGATAAACACGGCGATGAGATCGGCGGATGGAAGGGCGAAGAAGCGGTCGTGGTTCTCTGACGATGATGTGTAAAAAGAAACCCAGAGAGATGAATGTACCATTCTCCGCCTTCTCGATCTTCTGGATGCCGACAGATGACTCGCGGAAGATGAACGAGACGATGACCAACCCTATCAGATTCGCCACCACACCAGCCACGGCCGGACACGAGTAGATGTTCACCTTAAATGTGACTTGGAACATTTTAGAAACATTTTAGAAAGGGGGGTGGCTAGCGCAGTGGATGTGCGCGCAGCTATCAAGCGGAAGGTCCCGGGTTCAATCCTCGGCTAATGATGTACCGCTAGTCACGGTGGAGTGACGACCACCCTCACAACTTTCGTGAGCCTCTAGTCAAAAGTCTGTGACGTCATCTGATCCAAGTTCATTACATTCATCGATGGACCCCTTGTAAGCAGCTAGCGACTTGTACTCGAGAGCCTTAGGTCAGTCCTCTTATTGGCTAGGTCGACGGTTGTATAACTTGAATCTGCTGATGAACAAACTTTAAAAAAAACCATGACTCACTTTCAAGTCGTCGATGAGTGTGATTCCCGGGTAGGAAAGCGGCGTGAAGAGGAGTTGGAGAGCTGAAAACAGGGTGACTCTTTATACATATAGGGTATTCCCCCCGTTCTCTGACTTCTGATTTTGGGGAAATGAGGGTCATTTGCAAGTCAAATGAAGCAGAGTTCTCCACCTTCTAGAGCTAATAACTCAATTCAGAATGAGTTTCTTACCATGAAAATTTCACGATATTTTGATAACCTCATTCCCCATAGATTGTCTTCAGCGATTTTTAATTCATCGATTAGTTCGTTAGATATCGATCGATAACCACTTTTTTGGTCTTCTTATATAGAGATTTACGCCAAATCTAATAACTCTTTTCAAAGTTGTTAGATTTGCACCAATTTTTGACATGATGTGCCTATCGACCACCCCGATAAATGCATGAAAACCTCGTCATTTCGGCACTGTCTGATCGACAGCCGATAATTCGCGTACCGTGAAAATGGGGGATACCCTATATGTAACGGTAATTTGTGTGGCGTACCAGGCCCTGCTGTGAGTCCGAGTGCGAATGAGCCCGTGTTGAGGGAGATGGATCGGGAGCGGTCCTTCGGCAGAGACGCCTGCGACGCATACGTGCGCAGCACGGCAATGATACCTGAGTGGTTCTATGAGTTCTATGTGATAAACTCCATCCATACCTGTCACTTTTGTTATCGGTTATCGAAAATAAGTCTATCCATCCCACCTCCTCCGAGTCCAGTGAAAAACCGGGAGATCATCATGATCCACTTGGGGCTGTAGGCGGTTAGTGGAATCATTAGGTACAGAAGGTTGCCTGGGGAGAGAAATTACGAACGAAAACAAGTGATTCGCTCACCGAGAACCATTATAACTAGTCCAGTTTGGATCGGCAACTTGCACTGTCCGATCTTGTTAGCCCACCAGCCAAACACCGGCATTGCGATGCACTATATTTTTTAAAGGATTTATAACGATTTTTTTCACTACCTGTCCGAGACTGTACACTGCGGTGATATATCCGAAGAACTCCTCAGTAATCGACATATCGATCTGAACAGGTTTTTCCTCGACATTTAAGGATTAGAATAAGTAGATTTTACCTCCTGCAGATAGGGCCAGAGTGATGAAAAGTATATAGTGAACTGTACTGAACATAGAAGTGAAAGTATACTGGCGATAAATATAGACACCCATTCCGTCTTCAACTCTCTGAAGAGAATGTGTTTTTGTAACGTAAACGGTAAACGTACTGTTTCTCTGGTGACGGCGGAACGTTGGTTTTGATCATCATTATTTAAAAAAAAAAGAGTTGAAGCGAGAGCTGATCGAAATGGTTTTGTCGAAACTCGCAGCTCCGCCCAAATTCTGTCATTTATGCGTCACCATTTACATAATACCGCATTGGAGTCGAGTGCTAAAAAGATTTGCGGAACTATGGTGTCACTCCCCGTTGTCATTCTGTCATCATCCCCGGCAAATCGTTTCCATTTTCGGATTGCCAATTTTTTTTTGCCAGCACACTATGTACTAGAATCTGTCACATGCAAAACACAATATACAATCCGCACACTCTCATCAATCTTGGTTAAAACCTTGTGTTCTGACCAGGCAATAAGGACACGAGCACAAGAGAGGAAATCAACCTGCCTACAAGCATCGTATGTTGTTGTCATTATCATTCTAGATTGTCAACCAGTGCTCTTTGCGCTTCGAAAGTTTGTAGCCTAGACTATACTTGAATCGTTTAGTCTCTTAGAAACGATATGGTTTTACAAACGTCCTGTTCTCACCGAACGTGCAGAGTTGCTGGGGTTATCCGTAAGAGAGCCGAGGGAAAAGACGGAATGATGATCTGCTCACTATACATAATACAGTATCCCGCATTGGAAATGAGGGATATCAATATATCATGTCAACTGTCAGCATTCACTTTTTAGTCACGTTTTCCAGTTTGCTTCATCTTTTTCTGCAGGATTAGAAATACATACACAAAATATACACATAGAAAACAGATGTGTTACAGAAATAGAGTGTACTTGATACGATCATATGGACACAAAACAATGAACTGTGTAAACAAGCGATAATGTAGTTCTTTGAGATTTTTGACCACTGTATAGTGTTTCTGACCAATACACGAAACACTGCCACAATCTTATATGGTAGTACACACGTGAATTATCAGTGTTTGAGTCACGACCACGAATTCCTACACTCACACATTATCTTCTACACGTTGCCCTTATACAACCCGTGAGGAATACAAACACGTTAGAAAAAATGTGCGGAATGCTTTCTAATCTTGTCAATCGTAATCGCTTATGAATAGCTTTCAACCTCTTTTCTGTCTTTTCTCTGCGGAAAAGGCTACATTCGATTGTTGTTTCTTTGCTTTGACGGAAGAGTATTTTCGCTCGTTATCTCATGATTGTAGCCGCAACTAGTACATATACTCGAGTCTTGCACCACCGCCGCAGTGAGTCACTCACTTCCGATCATGAAACTTACTTTGCTTCTAGCTTTTATGGCTACGGTGGTTGCTAAAGATCCTGAATCTCGGATGAAAGCGGTGAGATTCCGTAACCAGTCTCTCTAACTCTATCTCACTTTTTCCTACAGTACTTTTCAGCCGGAGCTGATTCGCTACTGGGGCTACGAGGTGCAGATCTACGATGTGACGACCGAGGATGGCTACATTCTGACGATGCACCGTATTCCGAGGGGGAGGGATAACGGTATATTCGATTGCACGACTGACATGGTACTTACATGGACCTCTTCAGTCACCTCCGGCGACCGCCCGGCGGTCCTCCTCTTGCACTCACTCCTTCTCACATCAACATCGTTCCTCACAAATCTACCCGACAAATCACTGGGTATCAAAATATTTCAAAAAAATAACAAAAAAAAATGTAATTGTAGGTTTCATGCTGGCCGATGCTGGGTTTGACGTGTGGCTGGGGAACAATCGAGGCAACGGCTACTCGAAAAGGCACGAGACGCTCGACTCGGACACGAGAGACTACTGGCAATGGAGGTGGGATCATTATACTTATGATTAAAAATACATTTATTCCGCCGGTGCCATAGTGAATCTCTTGAATCGGGGGAATACCTTTACCTCACCTTTACATTCATTACAACACATATGTTAGAAATGCCTGTTGAGCTGGGACGAGATGGCTACCTATGACGTGCCAGCGATGGTGGATGCAGTGCGGGAGCACTCTGGCCGACTGCTAGTCGAAGTGGTGGGACACGCACAGGGAGGACTCATCCTGGCAGCGGCGGTGAGCAGACACAGCGACACGGCAGCCAAGGTGAACGAACTCCGTTTCCACTAGTTTTGTTTTGTTGTATCTTCTTTTTCCCATGTTATCATGTAACCTGTTCTTAATATTAATACTTCGCATATTCAGATCAACAACACCTTTCTCCTCGCGCCGCTTTTCAACTTCTCCCATGGCACGGGATACTTTCAGCAGCTGGTCGACCCCAGTTTTGGAGGATATCTGATTGTAAGAAGTTTACCGCATTATGAAAACAAAATATAACATGTACATAAACAATACAGTAATACGGCAACTGTTTGTTTGTATTGTTTCATGTTTAATAATGCCACAGGATCTTGTTGACATCTACGGCCACGGCCAGTTTCTGGAAGACAATGTCATGCTGGAGGCAGTGAAATCAGTATGTAAGAAACCGGATGGTGAGATAATTATGACACAAACAACATCACAGCTTATTTCAGTGGAAGTAATTTGTCACAATTTGATCCGTATATTTTCCGGCGACTCCGAACAAATCAATATGGTTGGTTTTCACTTAATTGTAATTGATTGTTATATTCTCTTCAGACTCGCTTTCCCGTGTTCATCAACGACTTGCCATCAGGGACGTCAATAAAGAATATCTGTGAGAGGCTACAACTTTTAGAATAGAATAGAATAGAATATTTATCTCGAATCAAATAGCACATCACAATTATGTAAATTACGGCACGGATACTACAACTTTTAACAAAGTTTAAACAAAGTTTTAAAATTTTAAACAAAGTTTCAGATCACTACATGCAAACCTACGTGTCGAAAAGAGTGGCGTCATTTGATTACGGAAAGGCGGAGAATAGAGCGCGTTATGGAACGGTATGGTATCTTTGTCAATTTCAAAAACAGTTGGTTCAGGAAGAGCCGCCGTCACTGAACCTGAAAGCTATCGGAACACCCATGCACATCTACTATGGCGACATAGACCCCATAGCAGACGCCGCCGACCTAGAAACCACCATCGCCCAAATGCATCCAATGGTATGGTAGACGTTACTCGTTACAATTGATCACATTTCATCATTGTTTATCATTTTGCACAGTTTTGTGCCTAACATATCAGTTACATGTTTTAAAATAAATATTCATGAATGATGAATCACTTCTATTTCAGGCGGTGACGTCATCTACGAAACTGTCTGGGTTCACCCACCTCGATTTTATATGGGGCGAGCGCGCCCATAAAGAAGTCTATCCTAACATTATCGATATTTTAAGATCCTGAGTATTTAACTTACCTATCTCCACTCATACATATCTTTCTATACTATTCTGTTTTCAAGCTATGTCACTTGTTGTGTTCCATACATTCGCATTCTCGCGAGATAAAAAGTGCCTGTGGTGAGAACGCTTTTTGGTGCTGATTAGAACTGGGGTATAAACAGTACAGGTGGATAGGATGTAGCGATCATAATAATGCGGTGTGCTTCCGTCCTACTCCCGGCCCTCCTGTCAACATGCTCCGCTCTATTCACATCACACGATCCGGAGCTCAAAATGCGGGCTGTAAGTCGCTAATCTGTTCGAATATTCACATAACTTTAATGTATAATCATAATTTGGTAAATATAGTAAAACACAATGTTGGTCCCTTGAGCCGGAGATCATCGCTCACTGGGGGTATCCGGTGGAGGTTCACTCGGTGACGACACAGGATGACTACATTCTGGTTCTTCATCGCATTCCCCACGGGAGGAACGAGCACGCGGGTGGGTTCGAGAGGGAGAGGGAGGGCACTGATTCGCGCGATCACACATCTCTGCTGATAACATGATTACTTTTTCGCCAGAGAGAATATGTCACATACTTTTAGGCGGCGACAGACCGGTGGTGTTCCTGATGCATGCCCTTCTCGCGTGTTCCACTATGTTCATCGTCAACCTGCCCCATCTGTCACTCGGTAGGGAGGGTGCACGACGAGTGCTCAGCAATATCATGAGCAAAGTGGATGTATAGCCTGAGTACCTAACAGGCTACATCCTGGCCGACGCGGGATTCGACGTGTGGATGGGAAACGTGCGGGGAAATGTGTACTCGAAGACGCAGGATCACATTGACACCAAGTCGCATCAGTACTGGCAGTTCACGTGAGCCAACTCTCTCTCTCTCTCTCTCTCTCTCTCTCTCATTTACATTTACCTGTTCTCATTTTCCCTCGGTTCTCTCATCCCTAGTTTAGAATGGAACAGCACGCCAGCATCGATCTCACTGCCATGATAGACTACGTTCTGGCTGAAACCAAGCAGGAGAGTCTCTACTATGTAGGTCACTCACAGGGATCATTGATCATGTTCAATCATCTCAGCCAGAAGCCAGAGTATGCCAAGAAGGTATTATAGTATTATGTTATTATATATCTATGACATATTTGCTCTGTTTGTCTTACAAAGAAATAACTGTGCAATATTAGATTCGTCGTTTCTTTGCCCTTGGCCCTTTGATCGATCCGAGACACATGAAAGGACTAGTGCCTCTTTTCGTCAACCACATCAGTAATCAGTATTTGGTAAGACAAAGTGTTATGTTTGCATTACTTGAAATGTTCAGGACATGGCTGGTCTGATAGGAGGCGAGATCCTCACGGATGATAAACTATTTCAGAATGGAAAACTGTTTTGCCGACTCCCATTTAGTAGGTTACTGTCGCGTTTCTGGTTTGTTCATCTGTGCAATTTTAGTGCAGGCTCGCTGCAATTGGTTTATCGGTATGATCGTTGGACCGTCAATTCAAACTAATTTGGTGAGAATGTGTATCCTATGTTGTCATGTGCTTTATAGCTTCATTTAATTTTATTTAGACTCGCCTACCTGTGTATCTACTTGACGAACCAAGCGGGACATCTTTGCGGAACCTCGGTAACCTATTGTATTCCCGACCTTATTACCTAACACGTTCCAGCACTGTGGTTCAAGATGATTCGTGGTATCCAGGATCCGGATAGGGTAAGTCCATTTCGCTGGAACAGTTTTCATTTTACTTGTGTAGATGGTGCCGCAGATTGATCTCTCCAAGATCGCCACCCCTCTACACATATTCTATGGCGATACAGACTACCTGGCAGCTCCCGAAGACGTCAGGATACTCGCATCGCAAATAAATCCACAGGTATTTGCCGGATTCATGTTCTTCTCTCACTTCACCTTGTTACAGTACCTCGCTGAAGCGGTGTATTTGAGAAACTTCTCACATCTGGACTTTGTGTGGGGCGACTGGGCTGCGGAGCGCATCTACAAGAGCATAGTCAACACTATTCACTCTGATTCTCGTGCATAAACGGATTGTGTGGTCCACGGGTTCGATTCCTTCTCATGGAAGCGTTTTGGATGTTTGAAGACATACACGTTGTGTAGCACAAAACTGCACAACACGTGAATTGTCACGGATGGCATATAGGATCCAATCCGACTATAGCTAGTAACTTGCTAGGTAATGAAACTGCACACTCTTACTACATAGCTAGTCTACTAGATAGTTTTCTCGGTTGTGAACTTTTTGCTAGTTTAATAGTAGTAAGAGTGTCATGTAATGAACTAGTTTATTCGTAGTAGGCTCCAGGCTAGAGTAGGTTACGTGTGATATGTTTCTGTTGCGAAACCATGCACCATGAAGTTGTTTTGCTCGTTCATACGTGCACAGGCTATTGCACAAAGTTTAGGAGATGAAGGGAGAGAGGAGAGAAATTGGTAACCTTGCCCTTGTTGGAGAGGACAATGTTGCGGATCGCAGCCGCTCGCATCTCGTCAGTGCAAGCAGAATCCACCTGAAACAGTATCTTTCGTCTCTCTCTCTCTCTCTCTCTCTCTCTCTCTTTCTCTCTTTCTCTCTTTCTCTCTTTCTCTCTCTCTCTTCTCTTCTCTCTCTCTCTCTCTCTCTCTCTCTCTCTCTCTCTCTTCCCCTCCCTCTCTTCCTCCCACCTCCAGCAATGGCCGCAGCGCACTGCGCAGCGAGTTGAACAGCTCCGGGAAGATGAGCTCCTGTCCGGCCAGCAGTTGTTTCATCCGGTGACGCTCCGCCGCCTACACAACAGCAATGTGATATACAGTTGTAGAGCTCTCCAAAGAACTTGGAAGCACCTTGTGAACCCCTTGTGGACCCCTCTCCTCCCCTGGTTGAAGCAGGCGGGGCAGTTCTCGGAGATGACAGGTAGGCCGGCCTCTGCTGGAGCGCAGCTGCTGCTCGCGGACATGGGCGGATCACCCGCAGCACGCCGTCACTTGCAAATGGAGACACAGTCACTGATGGATATAATATTTTAAATAAAATACACAAAAGAACAACACAACAAGCTCAAGAAACGCACAAAACACAAACAACTAAATTTGTTTGAAAAAATGGTTTGCAGTCCTAGTGAAACGCACTGTGACAGCACTACGCGCGAGCGCTACACTATGCACAACGGAGCACTATGCATCACTATCGCCGGTTTTCCTCTATTTTTATCCTATTTGTATTGCGTTTCGCGTTTTGTGCACTGCCAAATTCATCATTCAACTCCATAAATCGTAAACCTTTATAATCCAAACACGTTTTCACAACAACACAACGACAAGCGCTAAATGCCCATCCACTGACCACCCAGTAACAAAAACAACAGCCGGTCGGATCAATAACATGCGCATTCACTCTAATATTAGAACAACTCGGCAAAAAAGTAGATTGCAGGTCGTTGGACAAAATGAGGTACCGATTAGGAAAGACAAAAGACGACGTGGATACTACTTTCTGCCGAACAATTCGCGTGATCTAATGATCTAAAGATCTAAACGGACACAACGACAACGCGAAGGGGAAGTCGATCTATCTCCATCTACCGCAGCCGGACGAATCGCGCTATATAACATGTTCAAACAGTAGTGGTACAGCCAGTTACAACCTAGCGCCGGGTATTATTACTTTAACATTTATTTATATTATTTACAGATTGGTATGTGTGGTGTGCAGTTTACTGTTCTTGATCTTGAGATAGATGCCTGTTTTTTTGGCGAGAATAACATTTCCATGAACCTGAAATAAATAAATAAATATATTTTTGAGCGTTTTCAAGATAAAACTCACACGAGCTTCTCTATATAGATCTTTGAATTCCTGATCCGTCGTTGGCAGTTCAAACGTTTCATCTCCACAGGCAGTTCTTATTCTATTTGTCAGGCCTTCTCTATCTGAAAACATCATCACTCAACCATTTTATTTGTTCACTTACCAATCTGAATGAAGTCGATGAGATTTCCGCGGAGAGTCATATCGTAATATGCGAGGAAGAATAGATTTTTAAAAGGCCTACGAGTACCGTATGGTGTAACCATGTCCTGAATTGAATATATTAACAAACATACATGCATGGCCGGAGAAACAACATTTCTTAGCAGTGAAATTTGACAAAAATCCTGGTTGAGAGAGTGTCATGAATCATGAAGCGTCTTATACAGATCTAATTATATTGAGACGACATTCCAATTCTATACAACTCGCGTATTTTTCAGTCGAATGTGATTGTAACCTGACCGCGGCGAAAAACATATTATTGGCTAAACGTTTCACATACGTTTTCCCGTAGGCACTCTTTGATGACACGTGTGTAGACGGAATCAGGCTTCGTCCACAGAGCGGGCCACGATAAGTAGATCGATCCATCGTCACAAACGAAGCGGAGATCCCCGCACACCGGCCCCAGCCACGCTCTGCAAGCAACAACATGGGGTCAATCTGTTTAGGAACGGGTTCACGGCGGATTATCCACGGAACACTCAATACTCAATTGAGAAAAGTTCTCAGGGGCGGGTAGCGCGACGCGGCCGCCACGCACGCGATCGGCGCGCAGGCGGAGGCGTTTCGGCCAATAAGCGGCCAGTAATTTCGGCCAATACGCGGCCAGAGCTGACGTGTCCTTTCATTTACATATCCGCCTGCAGGCCGCAGCGCGTGCGACAGAGAAAAGTTGTTCCGTAAAACGGGTAATTCGGACAGCCGTGGGGTTAGAGCGGGTTAGAGGGGGTTAGAAGGTGTTTTTCAAGGCATTTCGGAGGTAGTTGGATGGCATGTCGGGAGTATTTTGAAGAAACTGATCACTACTTTATTGATATATATAATTTATCAACAAAAAAACTTGTCTTACTCGGGATACGGAGACGGTGGAGGAGAGACTTTGCCGTACTGAGCTATGAGTGTGGTGAGAGCGGGCAAACAGAAAAACTAAACGTATAATCGTTTTACACAAACACAAGAAATCATCATGTGCATAACATAAAAATACAAAACAAGTACCTGAGAGACTATGATAAAGGCATGCTTCTCTTTAATTGACATCGACTGTACCACTTCTATGAGAGTTTCGATTCGATGCTTTAGAAACCTGAAAGAAGTATGAATGAACATTATTCACAAAAGAACGTTATGTGATCAGTTTTGAAATAAATTCATGAAAGTTATTGTTATTCTAATGACTTCATGAAACCGAATTTGGTAGTCTTATATCACAGCGTTAACACTGTTACCTTTACAGAGCGTTAACAGAGGTTAGATAGAACACACATAAACTTATTCAGAAGCGAGTATTTTTTGTGAAAAGGTTCGTTAGTTCGGCTGCAAAAAAAAACAATGAACACGAAATTGTTTACAGACCGAGAAAAATTAGTTGCACGAACACGACCGCATTTGACTGTGCTCTAGCGTGCCTACCGATCTCTAGCCACCTCGCACTATCTTCACTCTCCCGCACCCGCGTCAGCCGCTCTCTAGTCTCTCTCTAGTCTAATTTCTACACCTGATTTAAACACCCACTGTAAATACCCACCGAAACATTAGAATACATTAATTTTTTTGCATAAGAAATACTGTTTGATGAGTACTAACGTTTTTTTTCTAATATTCAAAGAAACATAAATTAAATACAAACACTAGCCGTTCTCAGTAGTACTTAACTTAGTTAGTGTTGTGCATAATAATAGAAAGGTGTTTTGACTTACATCATGACAAGACGAAATTCGTAAATAGAAGGGCGGTAAAGAAGAATCGGTTTTTCCTAGAATTATAATCATAGGTTTAGTGTAATCACGTTGCATGTTTACATAATTTGCAGTAATTTCGTGTGCCAGCTTATGGAAGAATGATCCTTTAGGAGAATTCACGAACATAGACACAGGTTCCTTGACGATATCAATGTCCCTTATCATGAATACGACGATTGAAGGCTGCAATGTTTCATGTGTCAGCTCTCTCTCTCCCCCCCCCCTCTCTCTCTTTCTCTCCCCCCCCCTCTCTCTCTTTCTCTCTCCCTCCCTCTCTCTCTCACACACGTACCGTATACTTGTAGGGTTCCTTGAGATCGTAGTCTTTTCTTGTGAGCTCAGCTTGTTTCAAAAATGGATCAGATATTACGGAGGAATTTTCTCCACTTTGATTCATGATTCTCATTTTCACTGCAAATTTATCAACTGCAAACAAAAACAAATCAGTGTATAAAAACAAAACATAGAATATATATATAAAACAGGTCGTCTGTGAATATCGGAACAATATCTCACTCAGTAAACATTGTTTCTTCTTTTTTTTTCAGAGTATCCAAGAAAGAAACAAGATAGAAACTATTTACCATATGCGAGCAAAAAAGATTGAGTGATTGATTTACAGGAATTATGAAAACATTTTGTTAGTAGTGGCTACATTTCAAATTGGAGAAGACATTGCTAAGTTTTTATCATCCATGGCATGTCCTACTTGATAAAACAAGCTGAAAATATATATCATACTAAACACAGTCAAAAATTAATAAGACGGGACGTAACGCGAATAAAACTATAGAATAAAAATGAGCGTTGCAGTGCGTGACCTTTGCGTGACTGCATAGTCATCTGTGCTCTCATGGTTTCTACGCTCACTATCTTTGACTATCTTACCACTGACCTCATAGGTCAATCAATCGATATAGCTCAGAGCGGTGAGAAAGTAACGAGAGGAGAGACGCTGGCATATATAGGGTATGTATCCTTCTTTTCACAGTACGCGAATTATCGGCGGTCGAAGAATTGAATTGAACTGATTTACTGCCGATATCAATAATACAACAACAGAGATGTAGCACAAAAGGTTTAGTCTGCGTGAAGTATCTGTCGGTGATTCCTAGATTCCTTCTTTTCGGGATCCGATGTGAAGATGTGGCGTGCTTGGTCTCACGATTAGGAACGACGTTGCGGTCGGTGAGACGAAGGCGAAATGACGAGCATTTAATGCAAATTAAGTGCTATAGAAGATTTCTTGCCCGAAAAACGGTATCCTAATATATAGAAAACGCATTGTCCGTCTATCTGTAAGTAGCGCTGATGGTTTGCAGACGCTGACGACTGACGGCTGATTGATCTCTCAAGATCGCCACCTCTCTACACATATTCTACAGCGATACAGACTACCTGGCAGCTCCCGAAGATGTCAGGATACTCGCATCGCAAATAAATTCACAGGTATTTTCTAAATTCATGTTCTTCTCTCATTTCACCTTGTTACAGTACCTCGCTGAAGCGGTGTATTTGAGAAACTTCTCACATCTGGACTTTGTGTGGGGCGACTGGGCTGCGGAGCGCATCTACAAGAGCATAGTCAACACTATTCACTCTGATTCTCGTGCATAAACGGATTGTGTGGGGCATGTTGTGAGAGGGGCGGGGTGGATCCGGGAAAGTCGCGCAGCGTGCTGTGCACTCTGCCCGATCCACACTCCTTCCGCCCCCCTCTCTCCCACACCACTCACTTCCCGCAGTCGAGGCAATTGGATAGTGTGTCAAGCAGCGTTCACACTACTCTACTCCCAACAACTCGCTCCGCCGTGCAATCTCGAATCACACAATCCCTTTGATTACGATCCACTCACTCCACACTTTTCCCTCTCTCTCACCGTCTGTTGCAAGTTCCGGTCGCTCGCACTGACTGACCCTCTTTCATTTTTTCTTCCACTACTGTGTTGTAGTAGTAGTTCCGTATATATATATGGTGATGCTCTCAATATCCGGTTCAATCTTGTCACATGCCCCGAGGCGCTCAAAAGCCTCTCGCTCCTCCTCAATTCGATCGATTTGTTTGTCCTGTAATGGATCGCTTCTGTCTCTCTTTTGTGTCGCCGGCCGCCGCGTTTTTCCCGCTATTTCCCATCTTCGCACACTTTGCGAGGGGGCGAAATTCAAACCGCGGCGCCGGCGGCGGCCGCGCGATTCAAAGCACACTCCTCCCTCCCCCTCCTCCAACACTTTTTTCCCGGCTTCATTCAATTATTGCATTACAACGTGTCCTGTCCTTCTTCGATCGGCGTATTGTAATTGAATCAAAGTGGCACGTTGTCGTCCAGGTAAGGGAAGGGAGAGGGGGTGATTTGCATGGCTTATCCTTCTCTATCCGGCTCGACTCCGCTGTGTTCGCTCCTCGGTGTGTATCTGTGTGCGGAGGTGTCAGTCTGTCTCGCTATCTCGCAGTTTTTCGACCTCTCTTTGATTATGTGTGTGTATACACTGGATTGAAACGAGTGACGGAAGGGTTGTTTGTGATCCGTGATCCAATCACGCGCCTGTGTTCTGAGCTGCCGAATGACAGCCTGCCGTTTGCTCTTTGCTCTTTCCTCATCCGCATCAACCGAGCCACCGTGTTCCCGTGTTATCCCCTATTCTGAAATCCCCTTTCAGTGTTCCTTGCATGTCGGTGCCGACGTGTAAGGCTGCCGGGTGGCGGTTTCACTCGAGCCGCCGACCGAACGGAGCCCTACTCAGATTCGACGGATGCGAGGAGGCCTTCGACGCGCATACCCTCGCGCACCTATGTGAACAGGTGCGTGTTTCCACCTTTGCTCTCTCTCTCTCTCTCTCTCTCTCTCTCTCTCTCTCTCTCGTCTTGCACTCGCTGCCACTC
Source organism: Rhabditoides inermis (assembly GCA_963966185.1). Taxonomy (NCBI): domain Eukaryota; kingdom Metazoa; phylum Nematoda; class Chromadorea; order Rhabditida; family Rhabditidae; genus Rhabditoides; species Rhabditoides inermis. The sequence continues at coordinate 775,095 of CAWZYM010000396.1, read as the reverse complement.
GTCGGGGAGAGCAGCGGGAGCAGCTATCAGTGTCAAGCCACTCCACTCCCACTTCTCACTTACGCGCGTACCAACTTGTGCACACACACACAATATCCGAATTATGAGACATGCTGAAATCCTGTTCCCTCTTCCGCTCGCCTTTTTCCCCCGCACACAGACACTGGCGCACCCCAATTTTTGCGTCACCAGAGTTTCTCACGCGAAATGAATATGCGTGTGCACTTTGAGAGAGTGAACATGAGAGAACCGTGTTACTTACAGGTGTCTGGTGTGGAGACAGAGGACGTGGGGGTGCTGCTGAGCGTGCTTCCGCCGGTCGATCAGCTGGTCAAGGCGGTGCCCTACTCCATTCCCCTACTACACCTCATATACGACAAGTGCCAGCAGGTGAGCGCTTTTGTTTTTCGCCGCGCTCTTGTGCACACATCGCATCAGGTGTCATCATGTTTCGAACCTCCACTCTCTCTCTCTCTCTCTCTCTCTCTCTCTCTCTCGCAATTCTTTGACCCTCTCTATCCTTGTATTATGGTGCTTGCGGCGGGTCGCCGGTTTGTGCAGAAGCGTCGCATTTCGCACCGCATTAGCCACAATCCTCTTTTTCGCCACTGTGGCGAGAGGCACGAGAGAGCATGCCGGAAGGAGAGGGGGCAGACGTGATTAGAGTGATCAGATAGTGTGGTATGATAGGAGAGTGCGCGTAGATAGACAGTAATTGATAAGAGTGGCAGGTAGATGGAACGTCGATTAACAATAAGAAAGAAGCATGACCGGAAGCGAGTGCGGGAAATGGAGATTGTTTGCAGATTGATCCCGTCAACCCAGATCTATGTCGGTTACTGTACTGCGAACAACTATTCTGCCAACTGATATGGTACGTTCACAATTTTTTTTAAAAAAAATTGAAAAGTATTAAGTTGATTTTAATGTTTTTGTATTTGATGTTTGTCTTTAGGTGGACAGCTTACTGCGAGCAGGCACAAAACGACCAGACAGGCATGCGGATGGCAGGAGTTCCCAGTTTCGAGGTACCACATCTCCCTCTCTATCTCTCTCCTCTCTCTCTCTCTCCTCGCTGATTCAATCGGTGGTGCAGGTTTTGTATCGACACGTGCCTCTCTTGTCTCTTTTCTTGCCCCGCACCGCAGTGCATTCATCCCTCCCTCGTACGGGCCCCGCTTTGTTTTGCAAATGAGATCAGCGCGGATAACGGGATGTTTCAAACGACGCACACACACATTCAAACTTTTCTTGAGGAAAATAGAGGGACGTTTCAGAGTATGGAATCGCATGTGCTCTCGCTGATGACAAGTATCCATCGATGGTCGCCCAGACTTCTCGCCAGAGCACATTCAGATCGGTGCGAACAAAACAGTGCCATATCACGAGTTCGAGAGTAAAACAAGTTTTCTAGGAGACAACTCGCTGTTTCCTTGGAGAGCCTCGGATGCCACGGACTCGTCAACTGCAGCAAAGGACTCATCAGGTAAATCTTTGCAGAATGTTCATTAGCAATACCATTTTGCCCAGATTACAAGACGCCGTCACCCTGGAGCTCTCGCGACAATACGATAAAATCAAGTCAGCCAACGGAAAAATCAAGGATACTTCGGAAAAGGGAAAGAGTGCAGGTGGGTAGCACAGACATTTGGGCCCCCATAAGTAGCTAGATGTTTGATACATATATCCTAGGGTCAACTATTGCCACATACTATTGTACATTTCCTGTTGTCTCTTTAATCTCTCTTGACAAATAAAGATTATCAAATGCAAAGCATGAAGTCAACACATGTTCAGCGGATCCGTCCAAGTGTTCTCACCAGCGTCAGATGAACCTTCGTCTGTCGGAGGTGCTGGAGCGGCTGAAGAGCAACGAGTTGGTCGAGGCACTCCTCCACGACGCCCTCACCAGCAACCATGTACGCAATAATACTTTAAAATTAATCATTAAAAACGTACTTTTTTTAAAAATCATTTAGCATGTTATCATGTATGCAATCTTTTTTTCATTTGCAAAACACGGTCTGACACTCGTGAGTATGGAACAAGAAAATTGTGTTTGGCTCATTTTTCATGACGGTATCTAATATCCGCTCTCTTATCATTTTTTTCCTGAATTCAATCAACTGGAAATTGGCTTGTTTGCGTGGTTCGAAATGAAAAGCTCCACCGGAAGCTCGTGGCTATTGTGTTGGCTGATTGCTGGTGTGGCTGGTCTTTTCGATGCTAATTATAACTTACATACTACATACAATAACGTGTGAATAGCTAAGCGTATTATTAGAGAAATCATGCACTTGTTCCAGTTGACGTCGCTTCTGCGCATCGTCCGGAAGAGGGTGGCTTCTGACAGGCTACTAGTCGGTCTCTACAACGCATTCTCGAGAGCCGCGCCGGAGGATTTCTGCTTCGAGGTGAATCATCAAATTCACAATTCGAGGTTTCTTATCAAGCAATGTGTTCCAGCAAATCGACCCGGTTATTGCGAAGCTGATCGTCATCTTCAACAACGCCTATGAGAAGATTCTGGCGTTGATTCCAGTGGCGGATTCGGACAGTGGCTACTCTGCCCACTCTGCAGACACCGTCTCCGAACGAGCAACGTCTCCCGAACACACCACAGGTATTTCATGTTCATGAAACGCGATCCTGGATAAACCCTATTGAAGGCAAGCAAGTTGTTTCTACTGGAATGTATTATATGTTATGAGTAATCGAATACCGCTCAATCTCCTTTGTTTTTATGTGAGTAACGGAGCGTTGCGAAGAGATGTACTATAGTGTGGCCTATAAACGATGTTTTGTTGGTGAATGGTGAAGTAGTGGCCTATCATACGATTTGTATAACAAACCAATACACTTACACACCTCTCACTCTCAGTCGATTGCGTCCTTGAAACTCATTTCTGTATTTTTCCAGCGTCTAAGAGCGGCTCGAACTCGAGCGATTCGTCTCTCAAAGCGCCTCCAAAGTCTCTCGATGAAGCTATTCTAGGTTCGTTTCATGTCTAATTAACTACTTACTTTCTTACATAACACTCATGTCACCACATAGTAATGCTACCACTTAGCATATTTGAATGTATGAGTATGAGGTTATGAGGTGTTTTGCTATATAATAGTGTATTTTTTTCTACGTGATTAAGTTGGGTATTGTTTATATCATATCAGGCGGCATGTACCCAAACAAGTCGCATCTAATTAGTTTATGTGCATTAGCGATACAGCGAGTAATAGCGCACTCGCCAATACATACACCTAACAGTACACACGCTATTCGACTAGACAACATGGGTTACAGGCAAAGTCTCCCTTGCTATAGAAGACTCTAAGGAACTGAAGCGCGCCAGGAGCTGTGATCAGTTGCAGTGTGGTGAGGCATGGTCCGCAGGATTGTCTAGATGGTCCCTTTGCAGAGATGCATCGCTTCCAGCACGCGCGGCCGGCCGTTGTCGATGACTCGTTCCGAGTGCAGATGCATGTGAGGCGCTGCTTTTTTCCATTCCCTTCCATTAACCCCTCATTTCTGGCGTAATGTGCGAACATCATACTGCCGGCGGATGATTTGTGAGCTATGCGGCACGCGCGCGAGAGAGTGCGCAGAGAGTGTGGAGTATGTGGAGGAGCAGAGAAAGGCCGAAGACGTGCCGCGGATTCATATTCATCTCCATTTCGAGAGTGCACCGCGCGTGATTGAATGATGATTGATATGCGCGGCGTCCCTCTTACAGCCCACTCAACCTCGCCCTATACGAAGTGCGTGCGTATTTCGAAATAATCGAGACACAAAGCGACGAGTTTCGCAACGCCGACGCACCTTCGAGTGACATCAGAGTACTGGACAGTGGTCTGAACTTGTTCTTTCAGATTTCCCGATTGAAGAGCGAGTTGGAGGCGGCTCGGGAGAGGATCGGGGAGTTGGAGCAGGAGCAGGAGAGGTGGGAAGAGATGGGGGAGCAGGAGCAGAGACAACGAATTCAGGTTGCGCTGTCCGGAGCCGGACTACCCGAACGCATCCGCCTACTACAACACGTCGTCGCCGGCGGACGTGGATCGGCTGATCGAGTGCTTCGGAGACCTCTTCCACACGTCTTCCCAGCAGGTGAATCACTGCAAAACAATGAGATTTTCCATCATAGTGTTATCGCAGAAACATATTTGCCATCAAGCTCTATAAACATTATGGGGAAAGATTCGCATTTCTCATAGCCATAATCCTGTTGTTGTGTTAGTCGGGGCTAAATGGCTAAATGTCGTATAGACTTGAACAATGGAGGACTAGATCGTTAGATCCCCTCGTGAAAGGTGATAGGACACTGAGCAAATGACATGGGAAATGAAGTGGCGTTACGACATCATGACATTCTCAAATTAGCCGGCCAGCTTCCTGCTTCCTGCGCGATAAAACTTTTCTTATTTGCGAAACTTGGTCGGTCAAATAGCAAAGTGCAAATAGTGTGATCTCGCTAACCGTCTATAGACCAGGGATTCCTCGTATTCTCAGACTCGCCGTAATTAGTCATGCATCCTCAGAGTCTGTGAAAGTGTGAAAGGTTGGAATGTTGTGTGGGCTGTTTTGACGTGATGCATTTGTGTGTGTGCAAAAAAAATTCTTTCTTTCTCCACAGCATCAGCATTTCCCGTGCAGCGCTTCTTTTTCGGGAGAGAATTCATTCGAGTTACGGTTTTCGGTGGATGGAATAGCTAAACAGCGCCGCAATTGGCACACGAGACCTATATCAATTACGCGCCGCGCCGAATTTTCGGGATTGCCTGCAATCTAGCAAAAAGCAATCCGGAAAATGCCGGCGGCGCTGATCTGATTAGCACGTCATGTATGTAGGTGATGGAGGCGCTGGAACGGCTCGACGAGTTCCGAGCATCGCAGGAGCTGCAGAGGAAGACACTACTCTCCGTCATTGTCGTGAGTAGACAAAGACACATCATCACAAAAAGTTTCGCATATTTTCAGCTCACATTCCGTTCCGTTCAAGAAAGCGTGCAACGCCGGCGCTGCAGCGTGTTCGTGGCGATAGATGATGGTGGGTGGAACTTGGTGATCTATGGAACCCTCCCGGTTTCAGAGGACCACTCGGACGACGAGGAGACGGCGGCGCTGGAGCTGGCCATGTATCGCTACATGTACCGGCGGGCAAAGAGCGAGCACGGAATGAGTAACGCCAAGGTACGCGAGAGAGAAAGCACGTCAAGCGTACGTGAAACTTGTCGCCGTACTTTTAATCAGAACGTATAGTACAAGTTCCTTGTTCTAGGAAGTGACGACGAAAATCTGGAAGACGCTCTACGACTTTCCCTCACTCAAGACCTGCACACGCTTCAACAAGTTAGTCGCTAACTTCTCGGCTCAAACATCAAAGAGACAAAGCCGCGTTCGGGACCGGGGTGCATATTCTAAGAGGCATGTTTCAGGTTCATTCTCGAGTGTGTCGATGTCTGTTGGGATATTGTGGCCGGAATAGACGGACGATTGCCGAGGTACGCCCACTTTCCTCTCCCCCTACATTATGCCCGATTCATAGAGTAAACAAGGTGCATCCATCGCAAAATACTGGTTAATCTGGTGGTGCGATTTTCGTAATATAAGTATATTGCCGGCGCACACTTCGAAAAAACGAAAACGCTCTATCCCGTCTCAAATTTCTACTGTACTTTTTGTTCATATTCATGAGAGAATGATGGAATGTGGAGAGAGCAACACCACATTAGATTACGTATCGACTATGAGGGGAGGACGGTCGATCCAGCGAGACACTGCACATTCGAAGGCAAGGGACAGGCTATCCGACAGTTCCTCTGGCCAGGTGAACATTTCACACCTCCCTCTCTTAATCAGCTGTCTCAGGTGTGTCCGGCCCGGACGGGAAGGTGTTGCTGAAGGCGTTGGTAGTGGCGGAGGAGGGCTCGCGTCACAGTTCCCGTCAGTCGTCACGACAGGGCACTCGCTAGAGGGGAGAAGCGACGAGCCTGACCCTCGCACACGCCCCGCCCCTCCAACATCCACTATATAAACCCGCATAAAGCTCTTCTGAGACGGTTTTCGGAGTGATGTTTCTGTGGTGCGCCTGCTCCACCGCTCTTTTGAACTTCGCATCATCTTTATGAACTATCTCTGTTCGGACGCACTTATTCGGACCATACATCAAGTTGTTTCTTTGATGATGATTATCACGAAGTCTGTGTATCTAAATGCAGTGATTGCGGTCCTACGTGCCCGTTCCACCGCTATTTTTAAACTTCTTATGACGTGACTCCTTGGAATCATTTCCTCACACTGCCGTGCCAATGACTATTCGCAAAGTATGATGCGATGTTCCGGAATAGCTGGCTGCCGGACGTTTGACCCCGCCTCCTTGCCTGCTCCTCCTTCTCCTCCTCCCCTTTCCTCCATAATCACTCCCAGCCATTGTGCCTCCTCCTTCTCCTTCTCCTCTTCCTCCTCGCCCACCTCCTTTCATTATGCCACGATCAAATGCCGTTCTTGTTGTCACCTCACACTCTCGCTCTTTCACACACACACACACACACATCACACACAAAGCGCCATTTCCGTATATGTCGTGACTATGAATGAGGCTCTTTGAGCGTGTAGTATCCTCTTCGTGGTATAATAGCGATTAGCATTTACCACTTCCTTCCGTGTATCCGTCTTTCTGATTTGTGATGGTCCGGAGGGTGATGGTCCGCTTGCAGGGTCCCCCATGTGTTCTTCGCGGAGTGTGCTGGCCGTTGCTCTGCTCGTCGCCTGCCTTCACGCCGCCGCCGCACAGTCAGAGTACGTTTCACACTTGTACAATACCTACGCCTACTTGTTATGTCAACCTCACATCCAATCCGCGTCTCAACTCCTTGACCGATTCCGGCTTCTCCACACCTGTAGTCCGTGCATAGCTTATAGCTTACTACTTACTAGGGATTCTCTCTCTCCCTGTCTATCTCCCTGTCTGTCTCTTTATGGTGTGTAAATTAGAATATTATTGAGAAAAACCATTCCACAATAACGCATACGATTGTTGTGTGTTGTTTCACGTTTCATCTCTCTCTCGGCGGTATATTTCAATAGCGGCACAGTGAATTCGCATGTTACACAAGACAGCAACAATGCAGGCTGTCTTCTCATTCTGAAACTAGTGTTTCTCTGTTTCCGCATTACTGGAAACATGGATGTAAATATTACAATGACACCTGCAAGTATATTCTGACATGAGCGCTGCACTGAGTCAGTGTTTTTGTTTATCCTTCGGACACTCTTCTGTGCGGTGTGCCCAAAAGCGGATTGCATAATTGATACGAGCACTTGCGAAAAGAAAGGCAGGCGCGACTTCGCACTTTTGCGTGTGTTGACTCTTTGTTCCTGGAAAACACGGTTAATGCACTACAAACACATCCCGATAAGGAAATCTCACTTCGGATTCCTGTGTATCTCTAGTCTTGTACTCCTTCATCCCAGTGTCTTCGATTCCCAATCAAATGATGTTCCCACTTTCTATTTCCTCAAAACGCGTATAAATTAAAAAATGAATTAATTAATCCGTGGATGTTGCAGCGCGGACGACTATGCGCTAGAGGAGGAGGAGAGCTATGGGTAAGCGATTCGACTCTTCTCTTCTCATATCTCCCTCTCTCTCTCTCTCCCTTCCTCCCTCTCTCTCTCTCTCTCTCTCTCTCTCTCTCTCTCTCTCTCTCTTTCTCTCTTTCTCTCATCGCAACTCTTTGCAGCCCGGAGGTGAATAAGCGAGCGCCTATGGACCGATCGAGTATGGTGAGGTACGGTAAGGGGGAACACACAAGTACTCATAATATGATGTCTGACATGAATAAGAATATCATAATACCGCATTAATGAAAGTGAATCACGTCTCGCCGTCTGTCATTCGACTAATGCAGCTCGTTTCCACATACATTATACGCTTTGTTTTGTGTACTGACCATATGCTCGTAAAGAGAAAAGCGAAATGAGAACGAGAATGAGAGAGGTCGTGGGGCAAATTAGGAATGCCAAAAAGGAGGGAGAATAGGGAAATAGATTAATCAGCGTGGCGAGAATCAGAGAGCAGCCATCTCAATGATTGCTTCCAGATTCGGCAAGCGAGCACCCATGGACCGATCCAGCATGGTCAGGTAAGACAGCTTTTATCATTATAAAATTTTGATATATACAATTATGTTGCTTGTTGATTAACAGTAGTTATCATTCCTATTCAGATTTGGCAAGCGCGCGCCGATGGATCGATCGTCGATGGTTCGATTCGGCAAGAGAGCGCCGATGGATAGGTCTAGCATGGTTCGGTGAGTCTATTTACGGCCTCACGCAGATTCTCGGCGAAATGTAACATGCAGATTCAATGATTATGTACACGGAATGTTGCATAATGATTGCAGATTGCATTTACGCATGTATATGTTCCGTTTTCCAGATTCGGCAAGCGAGCCCCGATGGACCGATCGAGCATGGTTCGGTGAGTCGCCACATAGTCATAAGTTCGATGGTTCGGTTCCGTTATTGGCGGTGTTCGTATCCTACTACGCGCGTATTCAAATAACTTGACGATTTCAGTTGTCTGGAAGTGGTAGTACGTGAAACTGGAATGGTTGTAGGTTCGGCAAGCGCGCGCCGATGGACCGATCGTCGATGGTCCGCTTCGGAAAGAGGGCGCCGATGGATAGGTCTAGCATGGTGCGATTCGGCAAGCGAGCCCCTATGGATCGCTCTTCGATGGTCAGGTGAGTGTGCATCTTGCAGATGAATGCAGACGCAGACTGTTCAATTATGAGCATGTATTGCAGGTTCGGTAAGCGTAGCGACGGCGAAAACAGCGACGATGCGATGTGAGCACTCGACCCACAGAAACATACACACAAAAACCCACCCACCACCACCTACTCATACTTCGTTGAATAAATCACTTTGCCGTTGTCTATGAGTCCGGGAAGGGTGAGAAATGGCGCGTGTTTGCCGCCGGCCGCGTCACCCTTGCAGTGATTTGTGTGTTGTCTTGTAGGAGAGTGAGCGATGTGGGGATTACCTGTTGACTCCGGACCCCCATAATAACCGCGCTAATCCCCGCTATCACTCATCTGATGCGATGGGGGGTGTTTTGAATGAGGCCGAACTATAGTCGGACCCTGAGGGCACACGCGCGCCGACCACCCACGTCGCTCGGCTGTTTGCGGTGTGGCTGATCTTCGGGCGCACGTTGCGGCCGTCTCTGCCCCCCGACTCCCTCCCGCCTCATCAACACTTTTTGCGTGATTAACCACCGGGTCACGAAGAGCGGCGAGACAATGGAGACCGTTGCTTCCTCGAAAAACGACGAGTCGGAGAAGGAGAGAGAGAGAGAGAGAGAGAGAGAGAGAGAGAGAGAGAGGGAGAACGGAGTAGTCGCATGTGTTATAATTAGGTGTTGAGGTTTGAGCGAGGCCCGAATGGAGTGCCATTGTTGTTTCCCCGTGAGCATCGAATTGTTTCCCTCTTCTCCCCGAGGCGGAATCAGACACGTCTCGGGAATACAAAATATTGAGACATGAATCATTTCATGCAACGATGAAACGTAGAAACTATTCTCTGTCTGTTGATGAACTCGAATGTAGCCAATACACAATCGGAGGTAACGAAACGTGTACCACACTATATTCAAATGTGTTCCTGGTTCAATTACATTTTGAGAATCTTGATTGAGTGAGCGCACGACATAATTTAATCGCATTCGAGTCCTCACCTCGCATGATATTCAAGATTCAAGCGTATATGAGTGTGAAATGAGGGTTCATCGCAGCGCTTGCACTTCTATGCTAATTTCGCAGGGCATAATATCACACATTCACACATATCATGATGAATATGACTATGTATAGACGAGATTCACTCTTATATCCTTTTATGCACGGCTATAGTCATTGGTCGTAGTCTTAAGAGGAACTCGAGACGTGACTCGTTTGAAAGCACTTCTCCCCCAAAAAGCGTGCTCGCAACTCTCTCCCTTCAGACTCGCAAGGCCCTGAAAACCTGTGTACTGCCGCACTTTCACCCGGTAATCCCTGCTGCGACACAATGCCTATGTCCGTTTTGGATTATTCCCACGGCTCGCTTCACTGCAAAACTCACACCTCGAGGGAGAGAGGGGCGGAGAGAGCGCACTGATCGGCGAGACGCAGACACGCAGCGCCCCACAAACAGAGAGTGATGCAAGAAGAGAGGGCGGGGGCGGTGCACTGTAAAGGAGCTACATTTGTGCCCTCAGGGGGGAGGGTTCACTTCACTCGAACGCCCCGCTTCCAAACGGTCGTCCGATTCGCTCCGATCACTTCTCATTTGCGCCGATCATTTGCTCATTACTTTTAACTTTATTACTTCACTGTACTACAGTACTACTATTACAGATGCACATGACCCACTGCCTGTGGGCTGCCGCCTTGATAGCGGCGGCAGTGGCTCAGAACACCGACAATGTCAGTTTATAACGTTCTCTAACCTTTACCTTTCCACACATCTTTCTCCTATAGGTGCACCTCGGTTTTCCGGACGCGTGGGATGGGGACAAGTACCGGGAGCTGTACTGTCCGTCCAAGGGCATTCCCAAGTGGCTCGATGGCTACTTCATGTGCCAGCTGTCCGCCTCGTATGGAAACGCGTCAGCACCCGCCGGCCAGCGCCTCAACCACATGATCGACGCGATCGGGGCGGTCGGCTCGTTCCACATCAGCAACGGACAGGTGTCCTTCTCCGCCCAGTACTACCCCTCCCGACCATACAAGATATGGGAGTTCTACGACCGCAACATGAGCAAGGCGTCCGTGCCGTGGGCCGGCTGGTCCGACTACAACCTCACGGCCATGTCTCGGTGGGAGCAGGTGCCCGCCAATCCCGACTCGGCACGGTTCCATCCCAACCTCGACTTCTGGCGAGTCGGCAATAAGATCGTCGCCGGCACGGAGGCGCCCTTCTGGGTCGGATACGAGTTCGATGTGAGTCATTTGAAAAGTGTACTCTTGGTAACCTGGGCTGTTTCAGGTGCGCACTCTCAACAAGTTCAAGTTGTACCCGTTCAAGGAGGAGAACGACATTTTCAGCAAGCCTCGCCCGACCATGATCCCTATCTCTATGGCTATCCACGAAAGGTGCGCGACTCTCTCCCTCTCTCTCTCTCTCTCTCTCTCTCTCTCTCTCTCTCTCTCTCTCTCTTTTTCTTTCTGTCTCTCTCTCTCTTTCTCTTTCTCTCTTTCTCTCTCTCTTTCTCTCTCTCTCTCTCACTCTATTCTCTCTACACACAGTCCTCTCTTTCTAGGAACGACCCGGACGGCACACTCTGGGGCTCCTTCTCCGCTATGAACTTCAACGAACAGCGTTTCTATCAGGTATTTCTTCTTTCTTTCTTGTCTCGCTGACCTATGCACACAATTGAAAATGTGGTGTTGTTAGTGAAGAATAGAGACGGCGTTTGCACACGCCTTTTTGAGTGCTGTATTTGGTCACGTCTGGAAATATATCTATCTCTGTTTCAAGTGCGCCCTTTGATCTCGCTCAAAAATTCGAAATATATGAGTGAACGTTCTATCTAAACCTGCATTAACACAGGTTACCAAGAATACAGCTTTCAAATATCTCAGGGTATCTTCACCGTTTCCCCCGACGGCGTTCGTAAGGTGGTCGGCCTGTACGACTACGGAGTGTGGGATGCGTCTGCGTGCGGGAAGGACGACGAATATATCGGTATGTATGCACTCCAAAAGAGGTCTTCCACTTCTAACTCCCTCTTTCTGGAAGTTGGCGTGCACTTCACCTATCCGTGTTATTGTTGTGGCGCTATTGTAGTGGGTGCGAAGGTGTTCCGCTTCAGTGCAGATCAATAGACGCACTTTGAGCAGCTGCGAGATAGAGGGGGAAAGGAGAGGGCGCAGGTCGAGGAGACAAATACGGTAGGATGAGACGAGTGATAGACATAAGACGATGCGCACGCTGATCCAATGAGCAAGCGCGGTGGGTGAAGAGCACACAAAAGTGGGAGAGCGCGAGACGCGCAGACAGAGTGACGGGCCTTACGTAAGATTCCTGCACACCATACAAAGCCCGCAAGACAACAATCGCACTGTATCGAACGGAAAGGAATTTCGATGCGATGTAGGGGTTAATGAACAGTGAATCAGTCACGATAAATGGAGGGACTTTGCAGGCGACAAGACTCTCCTTCCTGGATACATCCACTCGATCACGTCTACTGAGAGATACATCATTCTGCCCATCACTTCTCTCCTCATCAACCCCTGCAAGTTCAAGGTGGGTTAGCTTATTATTACTTTCACCTTTCACTGTAGAATAACAATCGTTTTCAGGAGCCGCCAATGTCGAACCCGTCTTCCACAATTCAAAACGGAGGACTGTGGGGTATGGACTTCTACGATATGGTCCCGATGAGGTGCGTCTCTCTCTCTTTCTTTCTTTCTTTCTTTCTTTCTCTGTCTCTCACCTTCCCTCTTTACAGGTTCCTCGTGTTCGACAAGAAGACGGGCGAGTTCAGCACGAAGAAGCCGCTGGAGGTGTTCCCGTCGATGTTCATCACCCACCAGCTGAACGCGTTCGACTCGCCGGACGGAATGATCGTCGCCGACATGGTCGTCTACGACAGCCACGATCCCTACGTCAAGTACTTCTACTCCGACTTCCTCTCCAAGAACCTCTACCCCTCCACCGCCCGCATTCTCAGGTGAGCTGTGGTGTTGTTAATGTGAAGCAACTGTACTTTTTAGGTTTACTCTTGACATCAAGCAGGGCCGCGTCATGTACAGTTACCTCATTCCGCAGGTATATCTCTTTCTCTCAGTTTATCTTTATCTTTCTCACCACTCTCTTCTAGGAGACGATCGCAGCCGACTTCCCGCAGATCAACCACAAGTACGAGGGCCGCGCCTACCAGTGGACGTACATCGTCGAGCATCCATTCGCCGCCGACAACAAGATCATCAAGATCAACGTCGACGATCCGGCCGGCAGCCGCAACGTCGTCTTTGCCGCCGAGCCCCATCTGGTGCTGCACGAGCCGTGGTTCGTCGCTTCTCCGGAGGGAAAGAAGGAGGACGACGGAGTGCTGCTGATCAAGGCGCTCGATCTGCACGAGAACAAGGGTGGGTGAGGAGAATGAGGGATTTGAAATAATGAGGTGATCGCAGGAATCCTGCTCGTTGTCGACGCTCACTCGATGAAGGAGCTCGGCAGAGCCTACGTGCCCATCAACATTCCTTTCGGATTCCACAACCGGTATGTGCATCTGTTTCCAAAATTAGTCTAATTCATCACATTCCAGATTCTTCTCCAAGTCCGACCTGGGTCTTCCGGAGGGATTCCAGGCGGCCGCGCAGCATAGGCCGAGCCCCAGGAACCTGCTGTTCCCCGCTCATTTCAAGAAGCCTACGACTAGCACAACCACTACTACTGCTCCCACCACCACCACCCAGTCGACGACGCCTTCCACCACGTCTACAACCACAACCACCACTACCACCACTACTGCGGCTCCAACGACGACTACTACTTCCACTACCACGTCTACCACTACACCCAGGCCCACCACCACAACTGTGAAGAGGACGACTGGTGAGGAATTCAAAAGTATCCAGATAACAAAAAATAACCGTTTCAGTCGCTCGCCCGCAGACCGTGACGACTCAGAAGTGGACGCCGCCTCCTGCCACCACCCGCAAGTCGACTGCCGCACCCACCACAACCACCCTGTCGCCCAAGATCCCCCGCTGGTGGCCGCTCGCTTCCGTCACCACAGAGACGCCGTGGTGGCAGAAGGTGAAGGAGACCAAGGCAAAGACCACCACCGCCTCCCCGCTCTTCCCCGTCGGCAGCAACATCAACGAGAAGAAGGCGGTGGTGGTGAAGGCGAAGCCGGCGACTGCCGCCAATAGGCTGACTGTGGAGAAGAACGGGGCAAACGGCACGAGCGGCTCGGTGGAGGAGATGTACGAGGAGACGCTGCAGGCGCTGTGCAGCTGGCTGCCCAAGGTCTTCTCCTCCATCTCCAACGACCTCTGCCTGCAGCAGGGCAAGAAGGCCGCCAAGTGAGTGTGTAGATTCTCTCTCCTGTACATCACCCTATTTCAGATGGATGGCTCCTCTCGCGTCGTCTTATGCGGAGCGTTTCCGCATTCAGAAGGCCGGCTCTGCGAGTGATGGCACCCAGATCAACGCGCAGCTCAAGGGCCAGAAGAAGGAGGCGGATCTGCCCGAAGCGCTGCAGACGCTGCAGAAGACGTTCCAGTGGCCGGTGCGCGCCTAGACTCCCCGATCACCCCCTATGGGTAGATCCCACTAACACACACACGCGTGCGTAGGGTGTATCACCCGGCGACTCTTCACAGAGTTGAGACATCCCGTCTTTCATAAGTATTCCGCTGTCATCCTAACCCCTAATAAGCTCTTTTCTTTCTCGTATTTGTGTTTGTCATACGATACTGGTTACGTTTTCTGTGTGATTGCTAATAAAGATTGCTCATTTTAAAAGTTATTTCTTTATTACAGACTGTTGAGCAATTTACAAGGGGCATATCACAGGGAATATAAGTTAGGGGGAGACGCTTCACATCTTGCTCTTCTTCTTCTTGTCGAGGATTCCCTGCAGCTTCTGGAGCAGCATCACGTTGCCCTTCACCTTCAGCTTGCCAGACATGAACGCCTGAAAGAGAGAGAGGGATAGGTGAGAGAGAGAGAGAGAGAGAGAGAGAGAGAGAGAGAGCTATGTACCTTCTGGGGGTTGAGCTTGCCGGATCCGATCTCGAGGAAGTCCTGGTCGGCGACCGTCACAGTGGCGTTGGGAGTTCCGCCCTTCACGTCTCCATAGTAGACCGACGGAGTGGCCGACTTGAAGTCAAGGGCTGAAATTGATCGCTCATCCCTGCCCCGCCCCCGACAGCTCTGCCCACTCACTGAACTTGCCGAGCTCCTTAGAGCCGTCGGTGATCACGTACAGGATCACTGCCTTCACGTTCTTCACCACAGACGGGTCCTCCTGGAAAAGGGGAGAGGGGTTAGGGAGGAGAGAGAGAAGGAGAGAAAGGGGAGGTAGGGATAGAAAGAGAGAGAGAGAGAGAGAGAGAGAGAGAGAGAGAGGAAAAGAGAGAGAGAGAGAGAGAGAGAGAGAGAGAGAGAGGTGAAAGACTCGCCTTGACGCCGTCAGCCATCTCCTTGAAGAGCACGCTGCACTTGATGTTGGAGGGGAAGTCGCCCGATCCACCACCGCCGCCTCCGGAAGAGGGGGTCTGCAATGGCAATGGTAACCTCTCTCCCTCTCTCTCCCCTCCCTCCCTCACCTCGTCGCTGTCCTCTGCAGCCTCGGCGATAATGTTCATGAGCTCTGCGGTCTGCTCCTTGATTCCGCCAATGTGACGCGAGCCCTCCATGTCCGTCAGCTTCTCCCAGTTGTCGCGCACTAAAAAGAGAACCTCTCTCTATCTCTTTCTCTCTCTCTCTCTATCTCTCTCACTCTCTCTCTTTCTCTCTCTCTCCCTACTCACGGCACTCCGCCTTGGCCTTCTTGATCACCTTGCCGTTGGAGCGGTAGTACTGCACTGAAACATGCAAATTATAAATATACGCATTCAGTCAGTATCATGTCGACTCACTGGTTCCGTACCACTGCGCGCCGGCCTCGAAGATGCGCCCGTTCTCGGGGAACGACTCGTGCACCATGTACACTGCTAGCGGGGTCACGTACTCGGGCTTGAGCGCGTTCACAACCTCCTCCGGCATCACCGTCATCGTGAGACGAGAGCCGGCAGTCGGCACCAGCGTGTTCGACTTGATGTTGTACTTGGCACCCTAGATGGGGGAAAGGTGAGAGAGAGGGAGAGAGAGAGAGGGAGAGAGAGAGAGGGGAGAGAGAGGGAGAGAGGGGGGGCTCACCTCCTGGGCAAGCGAGTTGGAGAATCCGATGAGAGCGGCCTTGGCGGCAGCGTAGTTGGTCTGACCGAAGTTTCCGTAGACACCAGCGTTCGAAGAAGTCACAATAATGCGGCCATAGTTCTGAACAGACGTAATCACCTCTCTTTCTCTCTCTCTCTCTCTCTCTCTCTCTCTTTCTCTCTTTCTCTCTTTCTCTCTCTCTCTCTCTCTCTATTCTCACCTGCTTGCGCATATAGGGCCAGGCGGCCTTGGTGACCGAGTAGGCTCCCTTGACGTGCACCTTGAAGATGAGGTCCCAGTCGAGGTCAGTCATCTTCAAAATCGACACGTCGCGAAGAATGCCCGCGTTGTTGATCACGATATCTAGAAAGTAAATTTACTATACTTTTATGAACAAAGAAAGAAACATGAAAATTTGAAGAAGAAAAACTCACCGACGCGTCCAAAGTTGTCGATGGCGGTCTTGACAATCTTGTCTCCGAACTCGACAGAGTCGTAGTTGGCGACTGCCTGTCCTCCGGCTGCCTTGATCTCACTCACAACCTGAAAGACAACTCTTCCTTCCCTCCTTTTCTCTTTCTCTGTCTCTGTCTCTGTCTCTGTCTCTCTCTCTCTCTCTCTCTCTCTCTCTCTCTCTCTCTGTCTCTCTGTCTCTCTGTCTGTCTCTCTCTCTCTCTCTCTCTCTCTCTCTCTCTCTCTCTCCTTTCCTCCCTCCCTCCCTCCTCACCTTATCGGCCATGGAGGTAGAGGCAGAGGTGCCGTGCGCATCTCCTCCCAAGTCGTTCACTGCAACACTGCCCTGATTCCAGCCGCATTACCTTGGCTACACTGTTCCCTGTTCCGAATGTCACGCGACTCTCATCTCTACTCGAGTCTTATCACCAGTGCAAAAAGACGCCACAACAAGACCGAGATAAACAAGAAGTACTCTAGCAATAACATTCATAAACTGATTTAAAAGGCAATTAAGACTAGGCAAATTAAAGAAACAGTGGCGACTTGTTTTTGACTTTGAGTATTAATAAAAATCATATTAACCTAACACAATTGTATTTTTTGCGAAAGAACGAAGATTCTGCGTTACTTTCGAATCTGCATTGGCAAGAATGCAGCTGAAAATTTGAGTTCAAAATTGGTCCCATCACGATTAGCCTACCGCTCGAAGCTTCAATACTGCAAAAATTGGGTTTGGAGACATACGCGCAAATCATCGAAGGCCTTTCACTTGCTTCATGGCTCAGTGCATGTGCGCTGCGTTGTTGGCACCGAGCTCGCTGGTTCGATTCCCGTTCTCGTCAAATGTTTTGCGCGTGTGAAAATGAGGAGTTGTGGCAGATTGTGGCAGAAATAAGTCGCCACTGTTCCTTTAAAAAAAGAAGAGTGACTGACCGACGACCTTGCATCCGCGCTTGGCGAGGTCGAGTGCATAGGTGCGGCCGAGACCGCCGCCCGCTCCCGTCACAATAGCCACCTTGCCGTCAAAACGCAGCTCCGACATCGTCTACAACAGACACTTGCACAGAGGATCGAGACACACAACACGCGGATCAATGCGGCAGTCAAGTCAGCCGCGCGCCTTTCCTGTTCCAGCTATCGATCGCCGAACGCTGACCTAGACTAGCTATGCACAAAAACGTATACGCCAATCAATGCGAAACGTATGAACACGGTACGTAACACGTGGCCGTTCAAAACACTGTGGCGCGGTGGAAAATAAGGCAGACACTGGGCTGTGGGGGCAGGGGGTTGATAAAGGCCGGTGGCAGATGGGTTGATAGGGGCAAGGCACTAGACTACAGTCAGGCCATACTCTAGCCACATCGGGAGAAACACACCGCCATACAGCACTCTCCCGATGCGTTCGTCCGCTATACCTTGTAATGGACCGAATATTGACTGATATCACCTTATCTTATCACGTGGACAACAAGACAACATCGTGGACGACGACGGCGCGAAAACAATTCCACACATGTGGCGTGCACTCACTGTTCACTATACTCACTACTCACCATCGCTCACTGCCGTTCTTCGGTTCGTTTCAAATCAAAACATTCATGGACTATATACTCAAAGCGTTCTTTATTACGAGTGGATTAGGGCATGTGGTGTAAATGACGACGTCAAATGAATGTGAGGGAAGCGGGTAGTAGGTGTGTGAAGTGGATAGAATGTGGTTGTGGTATTGTGTGTGTGAGGTTTCACCGAATTTGCGAGGAAGAAATGAATGTGTGGACAATCAGCGGATGACAACGGGGTTCTGGTGAACCGGGTATGAAAGCTATCGGGGATAGGTGTGCCCTCCAGTCAAGCGCGCCCGCCGCACCAGCCCACGCGGCCAATCGATACGTATCGATTGACTGCGCCGGAGTTGCGACGAGGAATACTGACCATTGCACTAGAAGGTGCACGACGGTGTTACAATTCGGCGGGGAGGGATAACATCATATCATGAAAGAGTGGGAAACGAAAAACACGGAGGAATATCGTTGAGAGAGAGAGAGACAATAAAAAACAAAATAAATCAGAGGGCCCTGAAAAGAAGTAGTGGTAACTCCTGAGAGAGAAGAGGTGTTGTGTGGTAGAATCTGAGAGGTGTGGCGAGTGCAGGAGACGGGGGGCCGCTAGACGACCACCCCACCCCGCAACACGCTCCCTGCGCGGCACAAGCCGACGGTAGACAATCCTGAGGGGGTCAGACAATCCTGAGACATTACAATAAAACATCCTGACAGTGTGGGGGTTGCGATCCTTGAGAGAAACAGTGTAGGTAGGGCCCTGAGGAGACAATAAAACGAAACAATAAAACGAGTAACACTATGGGGGTGAACGGAACACACTCAATCTATGACGAATCTGACACGGGGCGGCGGGAAGCATCCAAGTGTGCGGCGAGTAGAGGAAGATGTTTAACGTCCAGTAGACAGGCGGGTCGATGCCCTTATTAGAGAGTGCCAAATGCTAGCAGGGGGAAGGCGCGCGCTCTGTGGGGAGAGCCGCCTCCGGAGGAAACTGCTGTCGCAGCCCGATCAGCCACGGGATACTCTCCTTCTCCCAGTCCGGACCGTCCGCGCGAAGAGGGATCTCCGACCTCAACACAACACTGTTACACTTTACGACTTGATCTATTTCAAATAAACACTTTTGGAACTAGCAATAGGTGTTGAATTATTACTGTACTGTACTGTACTCTACCGTAACCTTACCCTCATTAACATTGTGATATTGTACTACTTGACGCGAGATATATATTCTGATTGACTGAACTCACTTCATCTCGGCCTTGATCTTGATCTTCTTTGCGTGTCGCACGCGGCGGCATCGCGCCGCCAGCTTGCGCATCGCATCCCGGAAGATATCCCAGAACTCATCCTCCGACTTGACCCGCTCGCCCAACACCTTCCGACACACATCTGCAACAACATGTCGGTATATCAAACGTTGTTCCTTCATTAGAGCATCTGTTGCTCACCTTGAATGTAGATGATGCCCTCGTCGGGTAGGTTGTTGTAGGTGGAGTGGTTGGGTCCGGCGACGGTGGTCTGCGCCATGAGCCGCGGTCCGAAGACGCGCTTCTCGGCGAGCTTCTTGCACAGCAGCGTCATCGCCTCGCGCACATTCGCCTCGTCGTAGCGCTTGTTCTGCGTGATCTGGGTGATGATCTGGTGTTCGGAGACGGCTCGGAAGGCGGGGTCGGCGCGGATCGCCTCGGCCACCGGGATCTGGATGTCGGCGATCTTCTTCCCACTCATGTCGTAGTGCCGGATCAGCTTCACATAGTCGTCCGAGCCGGGAGGTTTCTGCAACGACAAGTCATGAATAGGCGTTCTTTTTTATCACGTTAGTTTTCACGTTTTTAGCTCTCGTTAAAAAAATACTTTATATAAACTATAATTCCACCACATGTTTTGTATAAAACGCATGTTTTGAAATATATATGAATTATATATTTCTACTCACCCTGGGCTTCCTCTCAGTCTGCATCGCACCTAATCCACCCAACGCTTCCAGCTTCATGAAACTGTTCGCAAACTGAAACAATACTCTTTTTTATACAAATTCGGATATTTTACATGTTTCATTTGTGTTTGATAATATTGCACACATGACTTTCGCCCCCTCTTGTCTAGACTGTAGAGAAAAGAGAGGGAGGGAGGGAGTGCGTTTGTTTTATGAGGGTTCCTCAATTCCGGGCAGACGGTGGAAAAAAGAGAGCACGGTGCGAATGTTTGAGCATAGAGATGCAGGAATAGCGATCGGAGACGAAATATCATATGCTATTGAGAGTGCGCCGAGATATAAATGCGGGGAGGGACTGTGTGGAACGGAGAGGGTGGAGAGTTGGGGGAATACCTGTGTGTCGCGGTGCGCAAACGGAAAAGCGGCTGCGAGGCTGAATGGCGTGGCGGTCGGAACAGACGGAGACATCATCATCGCCTGGAGGGAAGAGACGGTTGACAGGGAGTGTGTGAGAGAGAGGGGGAGAGGGAGAGGGAGAGGGAGAGGGAGAGAGAGGGGGAGAGAGAGGGGGAGAGGGAGAGGGAGAGGGAGAGGGAGAGGGAGAGGGAGAGGGAGAGGGAGAGGGAGAGGGAGAGGGAGAGGGAGAGGGAGAGGGAGAGGGAGAGGGAGAGGGAGAGGGAGAGGGAGAGGGAGAGGGAGAGGGAGAGGGAGAAAGGGAAAGGGAGAGAGGGAAAGGGAGAAGGAGAGAGAGGGAGAGAGATGGTAAAGAAGAAGTTAGAAGAGGGATAATGGAAAGACGGTAGAGAGAGCAAAGAAAAGGATACATGAGATGGTAAGATGGGAAAAGGAAGACGTTCTCACCTGTGTGGAGGTGGAAGAGGTCGAAGACGACTCGCTCCCGTCGCCCACAATGTCGATGTTCGCTTGCTCCGCCGCATCTGAAAGCAATACAAATAAAGAAATTGTTCCCTTCTCTTTCGGTTTCTGACTTTTTCTCCGGAGAACACTTTTCTCATTGAACACTGACGCATCGGGATGTGTCACTGTGGAAAAGTGGAAATTGGATATAATCATGCACCCAAACACCTGCGCACGCGCTACTGACAGCTACAATTTAGTTGTGCGTGAAAATATCGCTTTTCAGAAATCCTTTCCGCGTGGGTAATGAGAACTCGTGTTCTACTAATACTATCCGCGTGATACAGTGTTCGCTGCGGGATAAGAATACAGCTGGCAATAATACTAGCGAGGGGAAGGGAGAGGTAGAGAAAGGGGAGCGAGGAAAAGACAGAGGCAGAGCAAAGAATGGGAAACCACATAGTAATCCAAGACATGTGATGAATCAAAGGCACGCGCACGCAAATTGAACGATTCCCACACGAGTTAGCGGAACGGGCTCTGAGAATACAGTATGCTGATCCCTCTCTCTCTCTCTCTCTCTCTCTCTCTCTCTCTCTCTCTCTCTCTCTCTCTCTCTTTCTCTCTCTCTCTCTCACCTGGCGAGCTGTCCGTCTTGGGCGGCTGGTCCGAGTCGACGCTGCTGGGGCTGCTCCACTTGTTCTCCTCCTGTGGCACTGGCGCGGGCAGGGTGGGCGAGGGCGCGCGCGCCGACACCGTCACACCCAGCGTGTTCCACGGCGTCCACGGAAACGGCGACGGCAGAGGACCTGCAACACGTTCGTAACGAGACGTTCGCATGCATCACTCTTTATTTCCTCATCGCTAATGAGCTGATGCGTCTGGCTCGCATCCCAGCTGCGCACACGCGTTGCAATGTTCGCTTCATTCACACGCGAAAACGACTCTCACTCACTCGTCACTCTCCGGAAATATCCCCATCCTCTCACACTCTCTCGCTACGCCGCACTCACTCACTCACTCACTCACTTCTCCCGCGCACACCTCATTATGGAAAGTAGTCATATGCAGAGTGAGAGAGAGTCTCACTCGTCTCCCCGTTCCCATCGCATGCCATGTTCAGAGCCACCCCCACGCGTCGTATAGTAGAGGGGAAGGTCCGGGGGACAGCAGTCTGGCAGCTAGCCATCGACCCCCCATTCTCCCCCCCTCCCTCGTTCCCTCGTGCGCGTCGCATGCCCATGCATCGCTAATTCCATGTCCCCTTCCCCCCGTCCCTGGAAAACGAGTGTGTATGTGTGTGCCGCGCAACTCCACCCCCCCCCCCCCTCCACTATACATGGTCACGTTCTCTCTCCCTCTCTCTCTCTCTTTTCCTCCCCCCTTCCCTAGCACGAGGTCTCTGGGGGAAGAAAATAGCAGGCGGCGAATGGGAGAAGACGGACGATGAGGAGGAGGAGGAGTAGGAGGAGGACACGAGAGAGCGCTGCTCCCCATCTCTCTCTCGCACCCGATTTATGTGGCCCGGGGAAAAGCGAGACGAAAACGAGAGAGTGAGAGAGACGCGCAACGACGAACTATAGCAGCGAGAGCGGACGCGGGGGAAGCCGAGACGAGAACACAATTGCATTTGTATGAGCCGCTGTGTGGCGCGCGCTAGGATTGCGAGAGTGAGAATAGAGTAGTAACGAAGGCACTGGTACTCACAGGTGGGAAGTGGCCGGAGCGCGACCGGGT
This sequence comes from Rhabditoides inermis, assembly GCA_963966185.1. Classification (NCBI taxonomy): domain Eukaryota; kingdom Metazoa; phylum Nematoda; class Chromadorea; order Rhabditida; family Rhabditidae; genus Rhabditoides; species Rhabditoides inermis. The sequence continues at coordinate 752,621 of CAWZYM010000396.1, read as the reverse complement.
GGTGTTCGGTGGAGGAAGGGGTGGCGGGTGCGGGTCGCTTGCGCTGCTGCGACAGCAGATGCAGCGAGGCGAGCGAGTTGGCGGCGTCGAGCTGCGAAGCCACGGCCGCCGCCGACTGCGCTGCGCCTCCCAACGTCATCTGGCACACCAGCGACTGCAGACACTGCTTCATCTCCTGCACCTCCCTGAAACACAACAAGAATCAGTCCCTGTTTTGTGTATGCTTTGCTTGACTTTGCAACATTTGTGGGATGCGTTGCGTCGCCCAGATGAGAACAATGCACATCATGTGTCCTGTATCACGTGTGTCTAGCGCGCGCGGTCTGCCATTTCGTATAGCATGAACGAATCTCCCTCTCTCTCTCTTTCTCTCGCCTCGCTTCGCTTTTCCAAACAGAAACACACTAGGCGGCCGCGTTTACAACGCTCCCGGTCGCGTGCTCTTTTCAATGCTATCTCTATCCCACAGTCTCTCTCTCTCTCTCTCTCTCGCCCGCCGCTCGCAATATCTCGATTCACATGGGTGCTGTTCGCAAAAATCGCAACATAGTGCGAGAGAGGCGGAGGGGTCGAGAGATTGAAGGAAAGAAAGAGCGATTGAATCGATGTGAGTGGGATTTGCATGGGAGTGCGCGGCGCGGCAGACGGGAGAGGGTGGGCGAGAGAGCGCGGTGGCGAGTGAGCGCGTCGTCGGACCGGTCCCGGTCCACCGAACCGGCTGTGCCGAATTCGTGTCGCCTAACTATGCTCGGCTGGGAAATTGTTCGCCACAATGCGATGCACCCTTGAACTGTTTTGTGTGACCTTCACGGGGGGAAGACAGGCCGAGAGTGCGCCGGTGCTTGATGGCATAGTGTGCTAGGGCAGAACAGGGCAAGGCAAGAACTCACTTTCGTAGCTGCCGGCACTCGTTGCAGGCTTTGGGCTCTTCGCGCCACACCGCAGCGGGGGTCGTGTCATTGCTGGTCGACTGTGCGGCGGCTGCTTGCAACTGCTGCTGTTGAGTCTGATGCTGTTGCAACTGAAACACGTCGTGCCTTACTTCAGCGTCCCTCAATTCGCCCCCACAGTCGCCCAACATCCGTACACTTTGCTTGTCTGATGATGCGAGATAAGGGACAATTAAGTTCGGGAATGGGATGAAAGACACAAGGGGAACATGGTTATCTCTTCTCGCCGCGGCAGAGTGTGTGCCTGCTGCCAAAATTCGCTCACTCTCTCATCTCTCTCTCGGTTGCGCTTTGTGTGTTTGCTCTTCTCTCGCATACGATTCCGCGCACTCTCACACTGGGGCCTCTCCCAACAATTTCCCGTTCTTCACCACTCTCAAAACGCACACTGATAAAACATCCATCCGCGCTTAAAAAAACTATGCGAAAGCGCTTAAGAAAAGTGAATGTTCGGAAAATCGTATACTCTTTACTAATGCGACAGCATCAGCGAAAGGCGAAAATTCATTTAAAGGAACAGAGTGGAACAGGAGCAGGAGCAGAGGATATGAGAAAGGGATACGGTAGTGGAACAGACAAGCAGTAACATAGTGTTGATATAGTACTCACGAGCTGAAGGGCGGCTTGAATTTGATAGAGGCCCTGTAAGGGCAGCCCGGAGGAAGCCAGCCTGGCGAGCGGACGGAGCGAACAACTGCCGGCACAACCCGGCTGCCGACTCCACCACACACCCACGAACGCGAAGGCAGCAGACAGTGAGAGCGGGGCGAGAGAGTGCGCGTGCGGGCGAGGCGCAGACGGACAGACGACGCGATTCAGCGGCGGGCTGAAATGGAGAAACGACTGCGCGGCGAGAGCGGGACGGCGGAGCGAGCGGCAGACGCGCAGACACAAGCATGAACGGAGAGAGTGCGGCGCTCGCGCACAAAAGGCGCGGACGATCTTGTCCCGTTCCGGACCGCCGACCGGATTCCAACCCACTAGCGAATATGCAAATGTCTGGTGTGTATGCATGTGTGTGCAGAGAGGCGCGACCGAGGGGACCGCGTTTTTGGAATTCAGGATTGCGCGGATGGAGAGAGGGAAATGTGAGAGGGGCATTGTTGCCCTTCAAAAGAGGAAAATAGAAGAGGGACGCTAAAGGAAAGGATCAAATAACATGTAATAGTTCATAATGATATTTCAAATTGAAGAAGAACGGAACGGCGATCTAAATATTAAGTTTTTTGAACCTTTTGTATATATTTCCAAAACTATTTTGGTAAAAAAAAATAGAACACAAAATTATTGTAAATCTTGCAAAAGTTCTGGTCAATGTTGCAACTTATGAAATGAATGTTGCGAACATCGATTCCACTTATCTACCAACAGCTTGTTTTGTGTCGAAAAAAGTGACGGCGGGAACTCAATTATCCGTCAATCACACTCCATTAGCACAACCCACTCGCATTTTTCTTCTTATCACCGTCCAGCATTCCTCAACCACTCTGTTCCATATGTTTGTTATGCATATTCACTTAGCCGATTTCCTAGCTTTCTTAGATGTTCAATTTGTTTCCAGGACCAGAGGGCATCATTTTTTTCTCTTTTCGAAAATGAATAATCGCCGTAGGAACATTTTTTTCACGTCAAAACATACCGTAGCCGAAAAAGGCAAACATATTTTCGAACAGAAAAAAATGCGCGAGCGTTTTTTTGTTGGGACACATCACATGTGTTTCATTTCTGAACCTCGTGCATAGACCGAGGGATCGTTTTACACGTAGCGTAGTCTGATTTCCCATTCCACATGGCGAACTCATAATTCCCTCTCCCATTTTAGTACTAGTGTTCTCTCTTCGTCTCACCACCCTCGCCGCCCTCCCCGGATCCCATACACCCTCGCGCACGAGGCTATTTTGCTATCGTAGTCTCGGGACATTCCAGGCAAAAGAGCAGTGCGCGAATCGATGCTAAAAGAAGGCGCGCGCTGTCCGGAAAGGGGAATACGAGGGAGAGTGAGCGGCGGCGGAGTGAGAGGGTGGCGAGAGAGCTTGCGGAACTGCGAGCGGCAGAGAGGCGAGACTCGCGCACTCGCATAGTATAGTTGCGGTCAGTCTCTTCGAAACACTCCCGAATGCCTCCGAAACACTTCGGAATTGCCTTTCGAATCACCCTCAGAACACTCCCGAATTGCCTTCGGAATACTCCTGAATACCCCCGAACACTTCGGAATGCCTTGCTATGCCTTCGAAACACTCCCGAATGGCTTTCGAAGAGACTGACCGCAACTTATACAACTGGGGGAACGAGGCGTGCGCGGGCATGCCAAAATAATGCTCGTGCAGTCTCTCTCTCTTTCTCGCCCGTCTCTCTCACTCACACTGCAATTCATCTCTCACTCGCAGGCCAGAGTGCGTGCCACACAAACGAGGCTGAAAAGAAGAACGACCGTGAAACACATTTCGAGTCGCGGCTGCGAATATGCGGGAGCACAAAGGGAGAGAGAAGAGAGGAGAGAAGAGGGAAGAGCGGAGGCCAAAATACCACAAGCACAAAGCAAAGTGAAGGGGATGCCAGCAGCCGACCACATCTCAGATGTTTTATAGATAAATAAAATATTTTAACAGAAAGATAAATAACTAATATTATGATCATTTGTCTCATTGAGAATACAAGTAAATTAATATCTACAAATTAGATTCTTCGCTTTTTCAGTTATAAGCAAGTTTTGCGTTATGATTAGAATATATATAATACTGTTGTTGTATTATGACCATATCCACAAATTGTTATTGTTGATGTTTTTTGTTGATAAACCACACTTTTCATAGCATATATATCATAATACACAATATAGTGAGAACATTAATGCAATCTATGAGATTATCATGTATCCTTTCCTCAAAACGAATCCGTATAGGACGAGGAGTCAATCATCCAGACCAGACAGATGATAGAGACTGATAACTATACATCAGTATCAGGATATAAACATCTACATTTAAAAAAAAAAAATATCGATGTCTTGATAATGATCTATTGACTATACTATGCTGATCTATTACTATTAGACGAATAGCTCTCAAACTGCCTTTTTTCTAATTAGCAGCGTAAGCTCGACAGATGCCAGACCTAAAATCAATATTATAATTTAATTTTGTCTCCGGATTTAGAGATTGCAGGTTTGGTTGGAATCCTCTTCTCCGAGTCGCTGTGGTGTGACAGTGGCTGTCAGAAGACATCATACATCATATCTTCTGACTCAAGAACGGCTTTTCAACCGCCCGACGACGCTGTCAAACCGAACTTGCTGACGACGTCGTAATTCAGGACCAAGAAACTCTTTTTTTCGGATTTTGCATCATATATTATATAATACCTCGGTAGAACTTTTATCCTCATTTTAAAAACTTGACAAATGTAGGCTGTTCCCCGATTAGGTAAAACAATAGGTACAACAGTGAATTGGAAACAACTCTCTTCAAAGTTGAGCTAGAGAGTTCAAATTTGGATATGAGTAGGGGTAACCCGACAAACGCTTGGAATTCGATTTGAATTTGGCTATAGAATCCGTTTTAAGTGAGAAAACCCTTATAATGAGGCTGTTTCCGTATAATTTTCTCATCATTTCTAGTTTCTTTGACCGACCACCGCTAATTGCGAATTGCCGTACCGTGAACAAAGGGGATATGTCATACTTCTGTTCATGTTCACATGTGTTGCCTTATCATGGTATCATATGTTGTCTTCTCATATGTTCTCCCATGTCATGATGAGTGTTGAATGGACAATGGACAGCGTGTGAAACAACATGTGTGACTGAAGTCTGAAGAATGAACTACGAGGAGATAAACTGAAAGTAAAACCGACAAAACGTACATCTATGTCCCGATGAGATACGCATACTGGGGTACTTTTCTATACTGGCCTGTACAATGACCATGTCCCATGTGGACAATGACCATGTGGTAGAATTGTCCAGTCCCATCCTTTCCCTATTCCTCATTACATTTGTAAATGACAGGCGACATTGCTCGAGGATACATTGTTCAACAGACTGTGATGAGCGAAGTTCATGCGTGACGAACGAGGTGAGGACAGTCTACCGTTTTCGTCTTGTCTGATGTTCTTCCTTTCCCTATTCCTTTACACGAAAAATTATGGAATGAAAAGAAGATACGATCAGGAACGCTCGCAAAATTTTCGCAAAAAACGCATTTTTTTTTGTAAACCATCCCTTCATCCTCTTCTCGGTTGAATTTCCTCCTATTCCTTCACACACAGTTCTTGACCACAATTTCACTCAGCACTCGCAGTAAATTGTCGAAATCTGTGGTACCAAGAAACGGATGAATACACGTGGATGCAGCAATACATCCTATGAAAATATCGAATCTGAAAAGTTATCAAGGTTTTGTTCGTTTCGTTGCATGTGGTTATGTGTTAGCTGCGCGAACTGTCGCTCCCCTTCGCTCCGCCCCCTTTTCGACAGTGTCCCTGGAATGGAAGACAGGAGAGAGAGAAGAGAGAGAGATCCTGTCAAAGAGTGCGCACACCGGATATTATTCTCACAGCCCCACTAGCTGCCCACTTTTGAATCGAGCTATGAAGCGGCCACCGCCATTATTACTCATTACTTTCACAACGTGCACAATATTGTTGTCTACCGTCAGCGCGAAAGGTATGTTTTATTAGAAATTCTCATGTCACCCTGAAACACAAGGTGAGAGGTGACCATTGCTATTTTACAATGTTACAGACTGTGACTGTGCTCCGAAATTTCAACCCGTCTGTGGCAGTGACAAGCATACATATAGGAATGCCTGCGAGCTGGAATGCAGAGCCAAATCCAAGACAAGTGAGTCACTATTCGAATCCGTGTCGCGCTCGTTTATGATGTTCGTCGTTTTATGCCTCTCCACATCCATAATCTCTAAACTGTCTTGTCCGCTGAATTATCTGTCTCGGCGGAGCGAGTCCGCGTTTTTGCTAGTTCATTGTGTCTGACCGGATCAGTGTATGACTTGAGGTGGTTGGGGGATCGATGTGGGGTGGAACGGCAGCCTCCCAGTCGTCCACCCCGACTACAGCCGAACTCGATTGCAAACCGCGATAATTCGGCTGCTGCATGAATTCACAAAGCGTGTTGTGTGCGCGCGCGCCTGACCCGCGGGGTTGTAGACGTTCTCTATCAGCTGCCGAGAATGGCTAGATGCGAGTCTCGGGCTGGTTCACTTGACTCTTCGTGTGCATCGCCACATTCCTTTGCTCACTTGGATGAGGAATGTACATTCATCATTCATCCCCCACACACACACAGCAGCGACCTTGCCCACTCAATCGCATAACACACACTTGCCTCTTCGCACCTCAGTGGTTTTTAATCGACTACAACTTGTGCAAAACATTCCTTATGAGCCACGCCCGAAATTGATCATATCTCTTTTGTGGGTCAGAGAGTTTTTTGTGAATATTTCACATAGAGCAAAGATCTTTGGGAGTATAGTTACGTGATTATGCATTTATGATCCACGTTAATCAAGTGGACAGTCAGTTTATCGGATTAGCGTCTATATATTCCGTTGCATAACATATCGCTTGTGACGGTGAGACTTGCGAGAGAGTTGGAAAAAGCTAGAGAGCGCATAGATCGAAAGCTAACAGTTTCTCTCTCACTCTTTCTTTCTCTCTCTTTTCATCAAATATCACGCCCGTTGGCAAATAGATCCAACAGGTCCTTCTGATTACGTAACGCATAAAACTATCAATAAAAATAGGATGGATTCGGCAGAGTGAAGCCGTCGTATATCACTCGCAAAGGACGGCATAAAAATGATCCAGGCGCGCAACAATTGGAAGAGACAGGCTGAAAAGAACCTGAAAAGAGAAACGCCGACACGGGAGACGGGAGTCGCCTCGGAAACCGAACACCACGCATCACAACACACTTTCTGATCACGCGTCATCACTTTTTTCCAGAGTTGCGCCTTCTCTACGCTGGAAGATGCTGTCCGCTGATCGAATGCGCCCCCGTCGACGCGCCCCTATGCGACAACTACGGTATGCAGGCATATGCAAATCAGCAAAAAAGCGAAATCGAAAACGAGGACCGGTCACACAATCACACACCCACTGCAGCAAACTCGCGCGGGGAAAACTGAATCTCTAGAAAAAGGAAGTAGCAAGAGTGAACTCGCTATTTGCACCGGACAGAGGGGAAGTGGGGGGTGAAGGATGTGTGTTGAGGTGTGAGCCACGGCAGCGAGTGTCTCTTCAAGCGGGCCGCCTGTCTCGCCAAGCGGGTCCACAACAGACATCTCACAGTGGCGCATGCCGGAAGGTGGGTGTATTTAAATCACATCATCATTTTCTCATAATCTGCTACATTACAATCTCTAGTTGTTCGGCGACGGAACACCAGCAGGAGGACTGCGATGCGTATACGTGCAACGCGCACAACAATGTGATCATCTGCGATGGGAACGGCGACACGATGAGCAAGTGCGAGTTCGACAGGTGGGTGATTCCGGATTCCGAACAAACAGTTGATCGCTTGATTCATTTTCAACATTCTGAGTAATAATATTTTGGGTAAAAATGCTAGTGTTTCTTGGTGAGCACGTGCTTAGGTTGAACTGTGCGCTGCGGAACGGTCGACTGCCGGAGCTGCAGCTGGCTCACCACGGAGAGTGCATCAACGGAACGGAGGAGGAGGAGGGCAGTGGAGGTGGGCAGGGATGGGTAGATGGATCGGGCGTACATTAAATACAATCAGTAACTAAAATGTGAAAAAAAAATCGAGACCAACCTCTCCTTACTTTTTACACTTACATTGTATTGTAGACATGGACTTTTCTGGTTGGCTTGAGCCCGAACTACTCGCGGAGGGATCTGGAGAGGACAGCGGTATGGGTGAGTATTGAATTTATTAACAACAGAATGTGAGTCTACAATGAAAGAAACATTCCAGAAACGACAACAATGGCTTCCTCGTCCACGGAGTCGATGGAAAGCGAGCCGGGTCTGCTGACTGGCAGCGATACTGAGGTGGATAACTAGTCACAATGAAGTGGTCTCAACAAAATTCTTCCAGAAGATAAACACGAACGAGTTGCATATGCCACTGTGGGAGGAGCCGGTGACAACGACATCAGCCACTGAGGGTGTGGAGGAGAGCGGGGAGAGGAAGAACTATCCGCTGCGAATGGACGGCAAGAAGACTGCCGCCTTCCTGCCTCTCTTCTCGTTCAGTGAGGACTACTCGAGTGTCGGTATCCCCGCACGGGACGAGGCCATCGAACAACTACCACCCGTCACAATCAGGTTAGGATTCATATAATGTTGAACTTTATGTATTTACTGTTTCAGTGAGAACGTGTCGCTCTCTTTCTCGGAGGAGTTCATCGCTCCGATGAAGCCGCACGTGTCGACGATCGCGGTGTCGCCGATGCGAGAGAGCATGGTGGGATAATATTCGTATTGCATATTGCATTCCGGAGCTGCAATACTTACAGTCTAAACACTAAACTTATCTAATAAGCTTGCAACCTGTCACACTTGTCTTCGATTTTTGGAAGTAAATACGTGATGCTTGATATCGCTAGATCATGGTGGTCCTTGAGAGTGTCCCTAAAGGAGATGATTTAGTTGAGCATCGACCCGTCCCGTCCTTGCTCGGCCGCCGAGTGCGACAAGGCGTGGATGCCGGTGTGCGACTCCAACAACAAGACCCACAACAACCTCTGCATGTTCAAGTTCCACGCGTGCAAGGTATGCTGTTCATCTGGCAAAGGTTCCAACCTGTTCAGGTGCACCGCGTGGATGGCTCGGTGGTCGTTGTGAAGCACGAGGGCGAGTGCGCGCCGGCCAAGCAGACTCGCATCGAGGGATGCGGAAAATGCGACGACACGCCCGACGCGCTGCCAGTGTGCGACAACTTGTGAGTGCAGGGAGTGTGACAAGAGGCTCTATAATGCATATTGCAGTAATCACACGCACAACTCTCCGTGCGCGCTGGCAGGCGTTAACTGCGAGCTGGCGGGAGAGGGTCGGGAGCTGCGCGTGCTCGTCTCGGTCGGAGAGTGCCACTTGACTAGTCCCGTGTTCACACAGCAGGTACCGCACCTCACACAGGGATGTCGCATTCGTTTTGTAGACCGAGATCTGTCCGACGACGTGCACATCGGAGATGCACATGGTGTGCGACAACGAGGGCACCACTCATCAGAATCTCTGCCGATTCCAGATAGGTATGCTTTTCCGATTGATGTATGATATGTTCTGGTAATGGTCTCACAAGTGTTGTTTCATTTCCATGTCTCGTAGACTGTAGTCAACATTCGATGCTTTCTGTATCATTTTAACTTTGTTTATTTTTTCATACCGTATGCCGTTGCTCACTATGCTGTCTTGCACTGTTTCTCCAAATGTACACGGTAATAAACTTATAACTTATGTTTTTTAGCGAACTGCATCGCGCGCAAGAGCGGCAGTCGCACTGTTCCGCAGCTGGTCGCCCTCCACCCGTGCAGGGCAGACTGGCAGGAGGCAGGGGAGGGAGAGGGGGACGAGACCGGCGCGGGATTCGAGTCGTCGTTCTCGGGCGGAGAGCAGCCCGACGAGTTCGAGTGTCCCCGGCCAAAGTGCGGCAACGAGAGCGAGCCGGTGTGCGACTCCAACGGCAAAGTGCACTCGTGAGTGATCAATCTTTCAACTGTGAAGTATACGGTGTTGTAGTAACGAGTGCGAGTTCAACTACGCGCGGTGTTTGGCCGCGAAGAACGGGGAGACGCTCTCGCTACAGGCGGACGAGGCATGCGGATTGGGTGAGTGCCTGCAAGAGTGTCCACCAGCCGCCAAGGGGGAGGAGGTATGTTATGCAGGGGCAACCTCGTCCGTCAATCTTGACTCTTCTAGATCTGCGCGTCCGACTTCCACACCTACCCGAGCATGTGCCAGTTTAAGAAGGCGCAGTGCGGCGGACGCAACATGGACGTTCTCTTCGAAGGTGGGTGGAATCGAAATATTAAGTTCCTAAATGAATGGCTCAATGTCAGGTGCTTGCTCGGAGTGCTTTGAGAGGCAGTGCGCGCGGCTGCCTGCCGACGCCCCCGACAACGAGTATGTGTGTGATCAAAACGGAGAGGTCGGTGTTTGTTTTGAACGTCATATGACATATAAATGATTTGCAGACCCGTTCCAAGTGCGAGTTCCGCATGTTCCAATGCGTGCTCAAGAAGAAGCTCCAGATCAATCTTACCATGCTGCATGTGAGTCCAAAAATTTGATTGTAATTTAATATTCGCGTTTCTTATAGGAAGGCAGCTGCTGTCCGCCGATCGAGGTGTGCTCCAAGGAGGAGAGTGAGCCCGTCTGCGGCAGCAACCACATCACCTACCCCAACAAGGCAAAAATGTTATCATTGACAACGAATCAACAAAGACTATTCAGTGTTCGTTCGAGATCGCGGCGTGTCAGAACGAAAAGCTGAAATTGGACAAGCTCACCGCGGTGAAGGAGGGTTCCTGTGAGGAGAAACGACACAGAGACGAGGAGAGCACGACCGCTCGACATGTCACTGTCACTGCAACTCCCAAGACGACCACCACCACTGCCACACAAGCTACCACAACATCCACTGTGAAGGTGGTCTTGAAGAAGGTATGCTCCAGAGACTTCCATGTTTATCAGTTCCTCCAGATTCCTCTCCTCGACGACTCGTGTCCAAAGGAGTGCGGCAACTACTACGATCCAGTGTGCGGATCGGACAGGAAGACCTACGCCAATGTGTGCACTCTACAGAAGGAGCGGTGTCAGAAGTGAGTCCAGGCAAGCAGCAATCGTTCAAGTTTTACGATCATTCAGGCCGAACTCGACGCTGTCGATCCACTACATGGGCGAGTGCTGCGGCAGCAGCTGCGATGCGGCGTTCAAGCCCGTCTGCGACAGCGAGGGAAACACGCATCAGGTGAGTGAAGAAATCACTCGCACACGTGGAGAAACCACTCTACTCTGCTTTCAGAGCCTGTGTTACTTCGGATACGAGCGATGCCTTCTCGAGAAAACTACTGGCCGTTCCCTGGACATTGTTTCCTTCAGCGTGTGTGACCGGAAGGAATGCCCGGAGTGCCCCAAGACGTAAGGGACTTCAACATTCCCGTAACACTTTTGTTCAGTTACAAGCCAGTGTGCGGGGACAACGACGCGACGTTCGTCAACGAGTGCGAGCTGAACACGTTCAACTGCTACGTCGACAAGGTTGGAAAGAAACAAATCCGCGTTTCAATCTCATTACAGAACATCACATCATCGCTGCGCGTGTCCAAGTCGTACGACGGCGAATGCTGTCCGAAGACCAACTGCCCCTACGAGTTCCATCCGGTGAGTAATGAAAAAGGCAATAAACTTTTCTTCAATAGGTATTTTCATAATCATTTCCAAAGGTTTGCGACTCTACGGGTGTCACGCACGCCAACGAGTGCGTGTTCAAGAAGGAGCAGTGCGTGAGCGAGAGGAGGACCGGCAAGAAGGCGAGTCAACACTTATTCCCAAATTCAACACACACACTTCAGATTGCGTTGCAATACGCGGGTCAGTGCTGTCAGCAGCCGTGCGATGATGTGTACCAGCCAGTGTGCGACGGCGCCCGCACCCACCACAACATGTGCAAGTTCCGGTCAGTGTGTCCCTTTCATTCCTATCATTTTCGTACTGGAAACGTATATGGCGCGTAAGAAAAAGTAACGTCAGAAATCGATGTCTGGGGTCCTAACTAAGATACCCTGTCAATTTGGTTCGGATCCGAGAGTGTGGCTCTAACAACATTGTTTCTAATTTTGCATTTCAGAATCGCTCAGTGTGAGGCCGAGAAGAAGGGAGTGGTCCTAGCACTCGCATACGCTGGAGAGTGCTGCTCATTGGAGAAAGGTAATATGAGCCAATCGGAATACTATACAACAGTATCTCAAAAGAATCAAACAACGTTCAGGCGCATGCGAGAAGACGGGTGCGGTGTGTGATTCGGACGGCGAGACGCACTCGACGACGTGCCGCTTCAAGCAGAAGAAGTGCGTGCTGGAGCGCAACCGCATCAAGGCCATCTCCATCGTCCACAACGGTTGGTCCAATCACACACCTCGCAGTGTCACAACATTCCAGGCGAGTGCTGCAAGATCGAGGTGTGCCCGAAAGGCGCGATGCCGGTGTGCGACTCCAGGTAAAGAAGAAATGCACGCAATTGACAACCACCGTCTTGCAGAGGCGGCACGCACGCGTCTCGCTGTCACTTCCAGAACACAAAGTGCATCCACGACAAGATCCATCCAGACAACACCATACATCTCGCGTATGACGGTACGGCTACTCTCAATGATATCCATTCAGCCGTGTAGGTCAATGTTGTCCGGCCAACTGCGAGGGCGAGTGGGATCCGGTGTGCGATCAGCACGGATCCGTCTACAAAAACAAGTGCTTCTTCCGACTCAAGAACTGCGAGCTCACCAGAAAGTGAGTACGAGTAAAGAGGGAAGGCTAATCCACGAGCTTAGATCGGGAAGCGCTCTTCTGGAGACGCCGTGTCCGCAGAGGCGCGTGCGGCATCGCGCATAATCCCCTCACTTCAATCCATCTCCCTCGCACTCAGTGCACACCTAATAGAATTTCTCAATATAGGATATTCTCTCACACATATTTTCTACTCTCATCCATGCAATTGTATCATAGCAGTAGCATTTTGTTAGAAAACGTGTCATGCGTCAGCACAGCATTGAAACCAACGAAAGCGTAACTCCGTCGAAACAAATTAGTCCAAAAATTGCCGCTAGAATCACACTCCGATGCAGGATATTCGCAGTCTCACTGTCTTCACATCTTTCATCACGCATTGTCTTGTACCCATAATATATTCGTCTCCGTCACTCACACAATAAACTGTGATTTATTATTATGAACGTTGAGCGGCACCCAATCGAACGAGTAATAAGTTGTCAATGAGTAGTGACAATAATACAAAATGCAAGTTGGCAAGTGGTAATCTCTCAGTGTGTCAAATACTGTAAGTGTAAATGCGACCCGTCGCAGGCGGGAAAACGAGTGTGTGAGTGCGCCGGACAGAGATGCAGGCAGGGTTGTGCCACGGCTGGTGGGCGAATGACGGAGGGGCAATGGACTAGTGGGTGACCAAGGCAGCTAGGGCCAGGTGCCGAGACAGGCACATGCTATATGTACATGGAGCGGCTCACATGATCGAGCACTCTTTGCCGCGAAGCTCGTGCGAGATGCGACGCGCCAGCGACTGACGACGCTTCTTCGCCACGCGCAGACTAGCCTGCAAGGGGAGGAGTGAGACGAGAGGGGAGGAGTGAGACGAGAGGGGAGAGAGAAGGAGAGAGGAGGAGAGAGAAGGAGAGAGAAGGAGAGAGAAGGAGAGAGAAGGAGAGAGAAGGAGAGAGAAGGAGAGAGAAGGAGAGAGAAGGAGAGAGGGAGAGAGAGCGAGAGAGAGAGGGGAGAGAAAGAACTAAGGAGAGAGAGAAGAAATAACTAAGGAGAGAGAGAGAAAGATAGAGATGACTAACGTTGAGGTTACTGAGACTGGCCTGAGCGACGCGTGAACCCGCGGCAAACGAACGCACCTGCAAACACCGCATATACAAACACGTGACGCAGATTCAGTCTTCACACCGGTGGGTGCGAGAGAAAAAACACTACTGCAAATACAAATAAGGCGGATGGGAGAGGGCGGAAGAGAAATGTCATCGCCATTATTGTTTAACGTCGTAATGTGGGGTGCGAAAAGCTGCAATAGCATTCGCTACCGTAGTTCGGCAGAGAAGAGACTAGCGTAAACGGGGGGGGGGGGAGAAGAGGAAGCCCGCGGCAACCGGAACGCTCGTTTCCGCTTTACAAACCGTGTTTTCAAATTGAATGAGCGGCAGGGTGATGTTTCGTCATCTCTCATATCGAAACTTGTCAACATACCGTCGCTCTCACGTGATGGGAGAGAGTGAGTGCACTTTCCTCACTCCCATATTCACCACGCATCATGATTTGTAGCTAGCTACAATGTCATGCTGCTACATATTCCGCGTAGCATATGATTAAAACGGCGGATATGTACGGTGAATGACTGGAAGGGCATGTGAACATGAAGAGGCAGCGATTCGACATTCAATATACTAGGAAAATTTCAGTACCAGGTAAATAACGCATAGGAAAGTAAATAACACATATATTGAATAGAAAACGGCATAATCTACCTGATTCTGTAGTTGTGAGTGGAGAGGGAGCTTGTCAACGCAGTGCACGTTTTGGAGATGCCGGCCCACCTCCCGACAACACAGCATCTGCAGTGACGGCACTGAAAACAACGGTTATGAAAATGAAAAGCATTATTATTATTAATTTAATTATTTTTTAACCCTGACCTTGATGCAGCCGCGGTCGGACAACGTGTCTGTTGAGCACTAATCGGGCGAGTTCGACGAGACTCTCCGCCACGTTGAAATCAGCCAGAGTAGAGACCTAACATTGAACATATACAAAAAGAAAAAGTAAAACAAACTACTCACTTCAAAGTACTCCATGTTGCGCTTGCGAGCAAAGTGTTCAACCTCCTTTCTGGGAATGGCCCTCCTGAACTCGAGGTGCAGACGATTGCCGATCAACACGCGCGGTAGACCAGGCGTTGTCTACAAATATAATAACTTAAAAACAAAACAAAACAGATGAACAACTCACATCGTCAATTTCTCGCATCCAGCGCTTGATGCCCTCGAACGACCATTTACTCGTGATGTCAAATACGAGCAGTACCTGAACAACAACATAAACATACGCACGAAGTAAAAACACTCACCCCGTGGCCGCCTCGCGAATGATTCTGGATCACGTGGCGGTAGTGGCCGGATGTATCCCTGAAAAATGTTATGCACGAATTAAAAAATAAATAAATAACGACTGACCAGAGGTGTAACCGCACTGGTTGTCCGTCGAGCAGAATGGTAGTCATCTTGTGGGGTAATTGATGAACTGCAAAACGTACACATATATGCACTATACAACAAACAAATAACATGAAAATATTGATATAACTCACCAAGTTCGTTAGACGTGCTGGGGAGCAGCCCGCCGGAGGAGAATCGGTCGAGTATCTCCTGTTTCCCCACATTCGCATCGCCTTAACCACAGTTATACTTCATACGTAAAGTTTAAACATTTAATATGAGTAAATGCATCTGGTATTGAGACCATAGCATCAAAACAACAAGTGAAATAAACAACAAAACAAAGAGTCCCTCTCACCGGCAAGTAGAAACTTGAGGGTAACCGCAGGCTGCATCATCATTACTGCATCTCTGAAAGCCTAGTGATGAAATGCATTTTTGGAGATAATAATGCCATCAACGAAACACGAAAAAAGTAGTAACGAGATGCAGTCAATTATGCGGCGTGGTTGTCGTGCACCGCGACCGCAATATGGCTGTTGTGTGAGTATCGTGTGCGGCCGCGTTGCGCCCGCTACGCAGCCAAATAGGCATTGATCGGCCCGCCCCGCACACTCGCAGCTCCCGCTCAGCTGGCAACTGTTGTGCCTGTTTACTATCATTACTTTGACTGCGAAAAACCTCAATCCGTCACCACCATTTGTGATGTTTTCATGTGCTTGTTGTCTATCCTGGCAGCTTGCTTCCGTTCTAGATTGCTCGTTTGTTTGTGATGAGAATGACTGAGTCACGATGCGTCGCTGCTGAGCTAAATTGTTCGGCCTTGCCTGTCGCGCTCCTTTCTACCATACCGCTCGAGTGATACTTGGCCTGGAATTCTGGTCCCGCTACTTACCAGTAAGATCACTCTGGTAGATCGAGTTTTGTGGTTGCGTGATCGATTGGGTCCATTTCGATTCGCTTTATTTGCTCGTTCCACTCTCACTCTCCCCACGTACCTCCCCCCGCACTGCTCTTCGCTCAAACAACTCTTTCAACACATCGATCAATACCCTTACCAACTTTTCGGGGCGTTCATGCGACTCGCGTGTCACTCGTTTATGTATGTGTCCCGATGTATGTTGCTTGGTGCGTTGCGTTTTTGCGTGTCTATCTCATTCGGCAGTGTCTTGCATCAACATTGTATCCCCGCCGACTCGATGTTTACTGATGTGGCTGAGCCGAGCCACAGCACCCCATTACTGCCTTAGGCGCTGCACAACGAGCGTTTCTGTGTTGTGTTCTCGCTGTTGCTACCCCTCTCCTCTCCCCTTGCTATCAGTCATCCCGACCCGACCGAGTTGCGTCATCTATCAATCCAACTATCAAATCAGCTGACACTGAGAAGACCGTGTGGTTTGCAGTTTGCATTTCCCCTCTCCCTCCCGACTTTTTGCAATTAGGCGAAATGTGGGTGTGGTGGTGATTATAGCGGAATGCGACGGGGAATAGAAGGGAAGCAGCAGCAGTGCGCAGTGCCCCCTCTCCCCTCTGGATCGATGTCCTTTCGCCTTTTTTATATCCCACTCTCACTGCAATCTCCCACCCCATCCCCGCAATTCTCATCAGCCATCAACCCCCTCTGGGCAACTTCTTTGATGCTTTACTTGTTTATCAGTAGCCATCTGTGCGCGTTGTAGATTGTGATTGGTGGTGTGGAGTAGATGTATGTGTGTGGAACGGGAAGAAGAGTATCCCTTTTGCGGGGGCCGCGGCGGCGGCGACAGACTGCACCTATAGTGCCCGCGTCGTCGCAAACCAGACCCCCACTCGTCCGCCACCATATTGCACCCCGGCCCGAATTGCGACCATCATCGATCCAATATCGGTGGCTTCTTCACCCAACCAGCCAACCACTCATTATTTGTTGTTGTGTCACACGACGGAGACCCTCTGACGGCAACAGAATTGAAGAATACACAATGGTGTGCTAGCGTGTTAAGAAGAGGGGGGGGGGGGGAGATTGCGGGGATGAAGGAGAGGAGAGAGAATGGGAAGAGTGGCAGCCATCCAGCATCCATACAAGGGCGGCGGCGGAACGATAATATCTCTAGCTTTCTTGTGCGTGATCTCGTCTCGGGCTTGCTGGACACAAGCTAGCCTTTTACACGGCTATCCCCTGTCTCTTCTTCTTGTTCGCCGCGCTGCTCTCGCTGGCGATTCCAATCGCAAAACTCACCCGTCCACAATTTTCTCTCTCTCTCGCTACTCAGTGTGTTTTCATTTTCATCTCCACCCTACGTTGTTCGTTGTTCCCCACACAAGCCGATTGTGTGCATCTCATTATTGGATTTTCCGCATTTATCGACATTCTATTATCAGCTGATTGTTTTGTTATTGCTTGCCAGTTGCCAGCACATCTTCTATGATTCACATATTCCTCTATTTTGCTTTTCGCTCAACTTTTTCGATTCGATTAGCCTCTTCATCTGCAAATTAGCGATCACCGACACTACATTATCATATCTTGACGCAAGCAAAACATGTTGGTTTGCTAATCCCCAGACGTTGCCTTCAGGCATTTCTCATTTTCTCGTTCTCGTAGTTTTGTTACGATTCGTGTTGCTCGTTGACAACACACCCCTTGAAGATGAACTGCTGATGTCGAACGCGACTGACACCTTTGTGCGTTCCGCGTCGGCGCAGACAGTCGCCGGCCTGTTCACTTGGACTGCCCTCCTCATCACCAGCCACCAGGTACGCCACCTGTTCACCTTTCGTAATCGCCATTTTTGGACCCGCAAGTTCCCGTGATCATGACGTATCCGATCTTTGCTCCATGTGCCTTGAATGACATCCTGTTTCGCTCGTATTGATTTTTGTGGGCGTTAGTGAGTCACTTTGTTATCAGCGTTCTAATCGCTGGTTTTATTGTATTATGCATAGCCATGTCGTGTTTTGAAGCCTGTTAGTGAGGGCGAGAGATTGTGCGGTCGATTGTAATCAGTGAGCGATTGGTGAATGAGAATGGACAATGAACATGTTGAGTGGAGTGCTGCGTACCGAATCGCATCAATGTTATGCCTGTAGATGGACTGATGGGTAATCGATTTGTCTGACCACTTGGGAATCGTGTACTTACATAGGCGATACAAGTAAATAGGGTAAACATGTTATGTACTAAAACAAGGGAAGTAAAATTGCTAAATGATTGTTGTTGCAGATCTACCAGCACCTGCGGTGGTACTCGTGTCCTTCGGAACAGCGCTGGATCGTGCGCATTCTGTTCATCGTTCCCATCTACTCGTTCGACTCGTGGCTCTCGCTCGTCTTCTTCCACAACGACGTCTATATATACTTCAACTCGATCCGCGATTGCTATGAGGGTGAGTGGAGAGAGAGAGAGAGAGAGAGAGAGAGAGAGACGTGGAGGAGGATGTGTCGACAGAGAGTGAGAGTCTGGTTTAGCCTTTGTGATCTACTCATTCCTCTCGCTATGCTACGAATATCTGGGCGGCGAGAGCAACATTATGGCCGAGATTCGAGGAAAGCCGATTCGGTGAGTGCTTCTCTCTCTCTCTCCCCCCTCTCTTTCTCTCTCTCTCTCCCCCCTCTCTTTCTCTCTCTCTCTCCCTTTCTCACCTCGTCCATTTCCAGCCCCACCAACTACGCGACGTGCACGTGTTGTCTGGCCGGAAAGCAGTACACGATTGAGTTCCTGCGCTTCTGCAAGCAGGTACGGTATTGGTTGTTTTTTTTATTTTATTTTCTCGATCAATCATTATTCCCTTTTTTCTAGGCGACTCTTCAATTCTGCTTTATCAAGCCGATCATGAGTGTGCTCACCCTCATTCTCACTGGAATGGGCAAGTACGAGGAGGGTAATTGGAGGTGAGTGTGAAGAGAGAAGAGAGAGAGGGAGAGAGAGAGAGAGAGAGAGAGAGAGAGAGAGAGAGACTCACTTCTGCCCCTTCAGCACCGACCAGGGCTACGCGTACATCACGTTTGTGTACAATATCTCGATCTCACTGGCGCTGTACGGTCTGTTCCTGTTCTACACTGCCACCAAGGACCTGCTCTCGCCCTACTCGCCCGTCCTCAAGTTCCTCACCGTCAAGAGCGTCATCTTCCTCTCCTTCTGGCAGGGTGAGTGGTGGGGTGGGAAGGGAAGATGACCATTTCCCCTTTCAGGATTCTTCCTCGCCATCCTCGGTCTCCTCCAGGCCATTGATCCCGTAACGGACGAGAACGGAAACGAGGTGAGATTGTACTGGATCAAGTCCGACGGCCCCGTACCCACTTCTCCCGCCCGACCCGCATCCGACGCCGAGCCCGACTGACTCTGCAACCACAAATGTGTTTGTATTCATTTGCGATTGTTGCAGATCATCTCCCGTGGTACGGTGGCGGCCGGCTACCAGAACTTCTTCATCTGCATCGAGATGTTCTTCGCCGCCATCGCACTGCGATTTGCGTTCGGAGTGTCCGCCTACGCTGACGCACACTCTGGTAACCACTGCCTCTCCTCTCTGTCTCGTTCCTCCGTTCATGTTGACGCAACCTGAAATATCTCCTCTCTCTCCCTTTCCCTTTCCCTCTCCCTCTCTCTCTCCCTCTTCTATCTAATTCCAAGAACGATCTCTCTTCGTTTCAGTGAACCACCAGAACGACGGCCGCCCGGTGACGCTGCAGTCGATTTCGTCTTCTCTGAAGGAGACGATGAACCCTAAGGACATTATGCAGGACGCCATCCACAACTTCCACCCGCAGTACCAGCAGTACACTCAGGTGCGTCCCCTTTCCCGTCTCCTCTCGCTCCCACCCTCATCCCTGTTCATTTCAGCACTCGAACCCCGCGCGATCGGTCAGTGGTGTGGCAGCAGGTTTTTGAGTTTTCCCAGCTTCATTCT
Source organism: Rhabditoides inermis (assembly GCA_963966185.1). Taxonomy (NCBI): domain Eukaryota; kingdom Metazoa; phylum Nematoda; class Chromadorea; order Rhabditida; family Rhabditidae; genus Rhabditoides; species Rhabditoides inermis. The sequence goes on along the minus strand of CAWZYM010000396.1, from coordinate 732,860 downwards.
CTTCGTTTCTCTAATTTCCCACACGGGCGGCGGTGCAGTGTCGGTTGTGTGGCTGCACCCCCGCTCGTTGTCTAACATGGTACCGCGGGTGTCGGCAGTAACTGTGTTGTCCGGCTCTTGTCTCACTCCCTCCGGCAGTCACTCACCACCCGCTCACTATGCGTGTTTCGTGCTTGTGCCTGGTGCGTGCTGGTTGCGGTGTGCTCGTGTGTGTGGCGTGGGCGGATGACGTGCGTGGTGGTTGCAGAGTCAGTCGGGCTCGGATGCGGGTCAGTCGGGAGGAGTGGGTACGGGGCCGTCGGACTTGATCCAGTGGGATGGGGAGACGGTGGTCAGCCAGCAGCCCACGGCGGCAGCAGCACCAGCCACTCTGGCCCCCGCTCCGGCCCCGGCTTCTTCAGCTCAGTCCAGCTCATGGCTCCCACCCACATCCGGCTACCGTCCGCTGCTCTAGAGGACCAGCACCTCCTCATTGACTGCACGCCCTCGCTCAGCCCCTCCTCGGTGGCGCTATGCAGTACGCTTTACCCTCTCCCCCTTTCGTATACCCCTCTGTTCTGAGCTGTGGTTGGCGCATGACTCTGTTCCATGGGTACCTCTGTGATTGTAACGATGTACTATCCTACTTTTTTTCTAGGCTCTGTGATTGGTGATTGGGCGTCTGGGTTGGTGGGGTTGCTTTTGAGTTGCTCTCTTTGGTTCCCTTCTTAATCTGGCCTTTAGCTATGGGAGCGTGTGCTCCTCTTCGCCTTGACTGTCTCGTTTCAGGCAGCGGGAGCGAGCTCTAGTGGAGCGGGTCCGTCTTCGTCGGGTGCGGGTGCGCAGGACGACAGCCGTCTGTCGCAGCAGCCTGCCCCCTCGGGAGGCAACTACGCCAGCATGGCTCCGTCCGGACCCGTGCCGACTGGCAACCTGCTCGACGCATAGACCTGCCCTTCCACCACCAGCCACTCGCATTCCGCATTTCCCCCATCTCTCCCTCCCCCTCCCTCTCCCGTGTCCTCTATCGGTGGTCGTCTCATATGTATGTGTGTATTTGTGTGTCCAGCAGCAGATATTCTCGCCATTGTCATTCTCTCTCTCCCTATATCAACTACCGTACCAATCAAATACTTGTGTGCAGTAGGGAGTCGTCTCGTGTAGGCGTCGCCCCTTGTGTCTACTTGTTGTACAGCTAGCATCGTCGTCTCTCTTTCTTCTTCTCTTTTCCATGCGATTTATCGTGTATTCCACCCCGATCGTTGTCTCATATCATTTTGTATGTGGATTTTTTTGTAGCATCCCTTGTATGTCCTATCCGGTTCGTCATCTTGTGAGTGCATACCATTTGTATATCGTTTGGCTTGAGAGAGTTAGTCTCTCCCTTTTCGCACCTTCTATCTAGCCCAGACTGTCCGCTCTCCGCAACTGGTTTCCTACTCTCGATATGTACTCACCCCCAGACTATATGTGCGTGTGTGGTTGTCATCTTTATCTAGACAGCGATAAATATTCTATCATTTCATTTTGGTCCAGCCGTTTTGTGACTTGCTGGGGGGTTTTTGAGTCCCTCGCAACGCAGTGTGTTTGGAGTGTCGTAGCAAAGTGTAAGTGAGGTGTTTCGTTATGCGCAGGCGATCGAAGATCACTCTGGAGTATGGAGGAATGAAGGGCGGAGGAGGAGGAGGGAAGAATGGAGGGCACGTGCGAATCGCATCGCATAGCGAATGCGCTGCCATAGCACCGCGCCTGCAGCTTCTTTTGAGGCGGGCACGCGAGTCACCACGGAACAGTGTGTCCTCGGATTATGCGATGTTCTGGCTGCTGGTTATCGCGCTGATTCCCAGTGAACCTGTACAAGCAAGTAAGTCTCTCTCTATGGGTATGGAGCGTTGAGATGAGTGGCTGTGTCAGACTGCACCGCTCTTCCCTGCGCGTCGACCGGAACCTGCAACCTGACGACACTCAAATGCGTCTGCGACCCATACTACTCCGGAACCAGATGCACCACCTATACCAGTGAGTCGCTCGCGTTTGCGTGCAGGTTGTATGGACAATTAGAATGGCAAGCATGCGGGCGTTGAGCCCTCCCTCGTTCTCACTTTCTTCATTCTCGCGATCGTATGATATCTCTGCGCGATAACTCATACCTGACTTGTCCATCAGACTGCACTGCCACTCCGTGTGCTTCTACCGGCACCTGCAACCCGACGACGCTCAAGTGCGTCTGCGACAAGTACTACTCCGGCACCCGATGCACCGTCTACACCGGTGAGTCTCTCTCTCTCTCTCTCTCTCTCTCTCTCTCTCTCTCTCTCTCTTTCTCTCGAGTTTGCATGGATGTGACTGACTGGGAGCTTGTCTAGCTCCGACGACGGCGTGCACCGCGCTGCCGTGTCTCAACGGCGGCACGTGCGCGGTGAGCGGCTCGAGCTACGTGTGCACCTGCGTGAACGGATACACGGGCACGACGTGCGAGAGTGAGTGCGCACTCCTCTCCCTCCTCTACCACTACCACTCCCCGCATTGCAGCGGTCACTGTGCCGACCACATCGCAGACGCTCCTGCCTGGAGATCCCGGCTATAACAACCCGTCGATTATGAAAGACGATGGACGTCTCATTGTGTACGATTTTTGTTTCAGTCTGCACCTACCGTAGAGTGTGTGACGCGTGCATTTTGCTCGCATGGTTACGGTAGCGCAGGATTCTTTCATGGTGTCACGCGTGTGTGCTTGCAGCTATCCTGCAAATGATGTGTTTCAACCGCTGGGATGCGAGAACTACGGATACTGTATAGATGTGATTGATCAAGGGTGAGCTAGAGGGAAAGGAAGAATGAGTAAGCGAGTGAGTTACAGGTATACCTACGACTGTAACGCGGGCGGGTGTCGGTGCAATGACGGCACCTACGATCCAGACTCGATGTGCTCGCATAGTGAGTCGAGTAGAGTGTAGTCGAGAGACCGCTAAGCATAGCTAATGCGTCGTTTGAGTCACGGACAAGTGCGACGGCAATGATCCGTGTGGGCAAGGCAACTGGGACTGCGAGAGCGGCATCTCAGGACCTATATGCACGTGCAAGCCAGGATTCACCGGACCCACCTGTCAGGACAGTGAGTCGCGACTTTCAAGATACAAAACTCGGCCTTATTCTCCTTCAGGCATTGGCAACGCGTGTGAGAAGTCGCCGTGCAAGAATGGTGGGAGCTGCACTGTGAATGGGACGGGATTCATCTGCCAATGCAAAGACGACTGGAAGGGCACCACTTGCGAGGGTGAGGAGAAGATGATCGTGTTGGGAGACGGAGAAATGAACTGGGTGATGGAATGATATAATAATGTTTATAACTTATCTGCCGTAACATAACATACACGAATATGTGAAAATAGCGAACAGGATATGGTGGCAAAAAAGAGCAACAAACAGAGAAGTACGCGTGATTCAGCTAAGAACCAGTGCGAGCCGAATCCGTGCTTCAACGGAGCGACGTGTGAGCCTGTGAACGACTACACGTACTTCAAGTGCCACTGCCCCGTCGAGTTCCAGGGAAGACGCTGCGGCCTCATCACTGTTCAACGTCAGTCACCATCCCCCTTTTTGATAACATCGCACCTTTCCAGGAGGCCCATTGGACTACGTCGGCTGTTTTCTCTACAGCGAAGCTCTCAACGTGTTGCCTAGAGTATGATCCTCCTCGCCTTTATTTCACAAATGTGTTCTTTTCAAGTTCGCTGATTCTGATATGACAGTGCAGTTCTGCCAGAGTGAGATGACGAAACAATTGAACCCGTTCTACCAGTATTTCAGTACGTTCCAAATTTTATATCCTACTTTTCTTCCGTGTAACAAACCTTTCAGTCGTTCAACAGAGAAGATGTTACTTTATCTCTGACATAAGCATTTTGAATCAAACAAACGTCGAGCGCTGCGCCTACAGGTAAGAGTTCCTTCAGTGTTCACACGAATTATGTATTCTAAAATTCTAAAGTGTTTCAAAGGCAATGTTCGGAAGTAACTTATGTTGACTGTTAAAGAAGAACTCCGGGGAAAGAGTCACCGGCCCAAAACATTAGCGCGGCCGGAACCAGATTTTGGCGGGAAACCGCGAGTACGGCAGCGGTGGGCAGCGGAGTGAGGCTCCGCCCTCGTTCAATTAGGCTATTTGGACAAAGGAATCGTAATAAATCAATCAAAAACGTAACTTTTTGAAGCCTCTCAGAATTTTCATTGCCAGAATCGTGTTCCTAAGTATCATTTTGCCCCTTTTGACCGGCATTCCTATTTTCCCCGGAGTTCTTCTTTAAGGTGTTCTGGCGCAAAAGGAGGCTGCAACAAGGCGCCGGACTTGAAAAGGGACTACTGCGGCTCGATGCAGAACTGTTTGGGATGCAACGTGTGCTCCACCCACGGCGGTGCCGACGAACAGGGAATCGCCCTGTACACCGTGCCCATCATAAGTACGCTAGACACTGCATTTGTGAGGATCTGTGAGAGGCTGAGTATTGCAGGCTATGAGCCGAACGCGTGCGACAATGACCCGTGCGGCGAGTCTAAGGGCCATGGAATCTGCGTCGACGAAGCGGGAGCCACCGCCTACACTTGCGTCTGTCATCCCTGGTACACCGGCAGTAAATGCGATACTTGTGAGTGTTTCATTTCAAGTGTATGCTCTATGAAAAAGTAGTGTGCACATTATCATAATAGTGTTTAGTGATCGATCCGTGCGAGAATACTGTATGCGAGAACAACGGCACGGCAGTTGTCTCGCCCGATCGGAAGTCGTGCTCATGCGATTGCCTGCCCGATTTCGGTGGAGCCAATTGTGAATGTGAGTGTCTTCACTCTTCACTTCAGTTTAAGATCTCCTATCTCCTCGCTACTGTTTCAGTCAACGTCACGTGCAACTTGAACCCGTGCAAGTACGGACAGAAGTGTACCGACAATTTCGCTGATGGAACGTACAGCTGCGAATGCCACTCGCTCTTTACTGGACCGAATTGCGAACGTGAGTCAGCTGAAACACTTCGGCGCATTTGGCGCAGCACACATCTTCTGCCGAGCCCTTTTGACACATGTCCGTTGTGGTCTAGTGGTTAGGATTTACGGCTCTCACCCGTAAGGCCGGGGTTCGATTCCCCGCAACGGAATAATGTTTTGCTAAATTTATATGCAGAAAACAAAAGAGTATGTTCACTTTGTGTGGCAGAATCCTCACATGATTTGTTTTAAAATTATTTAGACTACGCTCTGTGCCAGTTGGACATGTGTAAGAACGGAGCGAACTGCACAGAGCAATACGACGAGATCTACTCGACCTATCAGTGCGAATGCTCATCAGGGTGGTACGGATACCACTGCGATCAGGGTGAGTAAGGAAGTGACTATTATGACAAGCGTGTTTCTTGTAGAAATCGACGAGTGTATACTGTACGAGCCGTGTGGGAACGGGGCGACGTGTACGGACGCGATGGATGACTGGTCATGTGCCTGCACTCCTGGGTGGACTGGCAAGAACTGCACTGAAGGTATTATACAGCGAATCTTTATTTCTGAGAAGTTAAAGAGTCGTATACAAATCACTTATCACCCACACGCGATTTGACAATTTCTCAAATGTGGTGAAGTATGTATTCGTGTGTTTCAAGACATTGTCGACTGCGTGCCATACACCGACGAAGACGGAGTGACCTATGAGAACAAATGCAAGGCCAAGGATCCCGGAGCGCTGTGCATTGATCTCAACCAGGTAGTCACGCCCATTCAAGCCCCGCCCACACTATTGTTCAGGGCTATTCGTGCCAGTGCTCAGATGATTACGTGAACGAGTTTTGTACGCTGCAAGTTTTCATTCGAGACGTCCTCCTTCAGATCTATGGAGAGGTCAAGGAAGATCTCATTTCGGTGAGGCATTTGAAATGTTTGAGGGTAGTATGAGTATGACGCCATTTTAGCTTCTCCAAGATCTGATGAACAATCCGTCCGGAATCAAGGATATCGTGCCGTTTATCATTGGTCTCAAAGTGAGTACTGCCTCATTATGGCAACAATACATAATGAATTCGTGGCAGGACCCCGATATGCGACGAGATCTGAGCTGGAGTGCGGATGAGATGTTTGACTGGATCACGTACGAGAGAAAGCCACTGGATTTGACGTTAGTGGAACATGTTTTCTTCACTTACATTCACACTTGCAGACGCGATCTGACCGAGTGGAACGACGTTGTGCTGGGCAACTGCTTCACGTTCAACCACCGAGACGGGCAGACCACGTACAAGGTATAGCGGCGAAGGCGATCGAGTGACTCGCATGGGAAGCACTCACTCATTCAGGGCCAATAAATTAATAATTTATCCAGAATCGCTATTCAGGGTCGGATGAGCGGCGACGCGGGTGGCATCTACGCCCGCGTGCGACTGCAACAGGACGAGTACGTGCCGTGGTACGACACCGCCGCTATCCTCGTGCGTTTTCTCATGTTTGCATCTGATTTATAGATGTGGAAGTGTTTTCAGACGTTCATCCACCACGCGAGCGAGGACATTTTCTCCGAGTCGGTGCGATACGACGCCGAGCCGCACGGAGATCACATCATCGACGTCGCCATTGTGAGAATAGACTGTTACTCCGTCCTTTATTCTCATGTGTTCATGTGTACTATCGTTATTCCTTCATTCTACTGATAAGTTTACAACAATTTTAGTACAAGTACACGCGCCTCGACGGCCACTACGGGCGATGCATCAGGCACAAGGACGAGGTGAAGCAGTACTACTACAACGGAGAGTACACCACCGATGTGAGTCCGTTCTTGCATTCCTTGTGAACTGTCAACTATCACTCACAATGTCTTGAGAACCTCATGTTCTACAGGGCTGTCTCCGCTCGTGTTACCAAGACGCTATATTGAGCGAGTGCGGATGCATGGACCCCCGATACCCGATGCCTCCAGATACCGTGTCCTGTCCACTCAACGATCGTGAGTCTTTTCCAAGGTACAAAAACATTCACTCAACGGCGACAGGTCTGTGCGTGGAGGAGGCGATCGTTCGTCTGGGCGACCCGTCGGGATGGTCCGACTGCGACTGCCCGCTGCCATGCCGCAACGAGCAGTTCACTGTCAACTGGAGCAGGAGCAAGTACGAACTGGAGGTGGGTGAATATGATGAGAAGACGGCGAGCGTGGTGTGGTTCAGATGAAGAGCGACGACAACGACACGGTGACGGTGCAGGTCAGCCTGCCCATGCTCACGTTCCATCTGTTCGAGGAGGCGCCAGCTATGGATGTGAGTACTGCTCCATCGCTTCCTAATCTGATACTCATTTCCCGTTTCATGTTCATCTCGCTTCTGTTATATCCATTAATCTCTTCACGCACTCCCTCTGCTCCTTCATGTACTCCTCTTTTCAGCTCAACCAGTTCATCTCCGCCCTGGGTGGTCTGCTCGGCGTTCTCATGGGCGTTTCAGTTGTCACATTCATTGAGTTCATCTTCATATTTGCCCGTGTATTCATTATCCTCTCCACCGGTAAAAGTGTCTAGCCACACCACCGTGTCTAGTGGATATTAGAAACGTTGTTTTGGAAATGTGTTTTGAGAAAGAGCGACGTGATGTCATAGTGTGTTTGCAATATGCTAATAAATATGTATATAGATTTTTGAGTAATTTTAACGAATTAGTAAGATACATGTATGTTTGCTGCTCGTTTGGCCACATGTTTTCCTTATCAGAAACGAAACAGCGTACTTGAAACCTGGCAACTAGGATGTATCTGATTTGTGATCTTTCTCCCATTGAATAGCAACATCGTGGGCGGGCGGAACGACAAATGCACAACAAAATGCACAACGTTCCTTCAAATATTCATAGCCGCTGCCGTCGTCCAGAACACATGCACACACAGCCTCTCTTCTCTCTTGCAAACACTACGATAGAAATTCCACTGCAGGCGTGTCGTGGCGGGACCCCGCGTGCGTTTGTTTGCAATTTTTCTTATTTTTGAAGTTCGATCGATGCATGCGAGCTTGTGTTTGTTATCAGTGCTCACTGCGAGGTTTGATATTCTCGCTGTGTTTGTTGTTGGCGTTATCGCATGTTGCAATGCCCTTTCATCAACTCATCCACTTTTAGAGACCACGTGAGAGGTCGCGGGATGTAACAATACTCGTTCTTTGCACTGAGAGTGCTGCATCATTGCATTCGTTGCCAAGGGTCATTCCTTTCTGTGTTCGAGTGAGTGGCAGTCGCTGCTGCGGCTGTAGTCTTTCGTGTTTCATGTCCTGCGTGGCCATTCGAGGCAGTGTCCATCAGCCGCTTATCAGTGAGTGATTACGCCAACACACACGCTATCTCACTCACCCCATGTCCACTTCGCATTGCAACCCCTCAAATCACTGTATCTCTGTACACTTTGAACGGCTAGCTGCTACTCTCGCAGTGCTCATATTGTTGTTGCTTCCGTGATTTTTCCGTGAAGTTTTGTGTTCGCAATGTTTTCTCTAATCAATGTTTGTCATTTTGCGTTTCCGAGATTCGTCCGCGAGAAACAAATCGCATCGTGTTGTTGTTTTAATGTATTGTCTGTTCGTCTCATGATTCCTCATCCAATCCCAAAGCGCGTAATCGTGCCGTGTGTCTTTGATCGTTTATGGTCGCACATATCGAAACTCTGCCATAACCATGGCGTGTTGGTGTTGCACTGTTGCGTGCGACTGCGCACCGCGCTCGCATGATGCCCTGTTTCCCACACTTTCTCCGTGTTTATGCGTGTCTTCTTCTCCATGCCACGCATTCCTTTATCATACTATCTTTGCAGACATGGCCGACGTGGCTCCGGACAATGGCCCCAAGGGCAACCGCGTGTGGTGCGACGGATGGTGGGTGGGGGAGGCAGCGAGGGAGGGAGAAGGAGCTGTAGAATATAACCATGTATTTACAGCTACGACATGGTGCACTTTGGCCACGCCAACCAGCTGCGACAAGCGAAGCAGTTCGGAAAGGTACGGTAGGGATAGAAGGGAAGAGACTGAGGCATGGTATGGAGAGACATAATGTGGAGCTGGAGAGAGGGAGAGAGAAATATAGAATCTATTGTAGGTGTTGGTGGTGGGCGTGCACAATGACGCGGAAGTGGAGAAAAACAAGGTGAGTCAGCTGCCGAAACTGTTTTAGAGTCTTTCTATTAACTTCCTCGCAGGGTCCGCCAGTGTTCAACGAGGAGGAGCGATACCGGATGGTGGAGGGCATCAAATGGGTGGACGAGGTGGTGCGAGACGCGCCCTACTCGACCGTCGTCGACACACTCGACAAACACAACTGCGACTTCTGCATTCACGGAGGTGCGAAAGAGGGTCGAATAGTTGAATTGAGAGGCAAAGAGTTCGGTTTTCAGACGACATCACTCTGACGGCGGAGGGTGTGGACACGTATCAGGCGGTGAAGACGGCCGGCCGCTATCGGGAGTGCAAGCGGACAGCGGGAGTATCGACGACGGATCTCGTGGGGCGAATGCTGCTCATGACCAAGTCGCACCACCAGAGCACCGACATGGACGAGCACCAAGAGCGCGCGCGATCCCTCTCTACCGTGAGTCTCTCTCTCTCTCTCTCTCTCTCTCTATCTCTCTCTCTCTCTCTCGCTCTCTCTCCTCTTTCCCCTCTCCCTTCTCTCTCCCCTCCAGCCTTTTTGTTTCTAGAGTTTGTGTCCTGGATTGGACGCTGCAGGCTGTGACTATGTGGTGACTAATACAAACCCCCTCTGTTAGGGCTTCTAACATCTCGCTCGCACTCGCTCTCTCGCGATATAAACAATGATTGCTTCTTGTGGCGTCCGTGCTTCGCTTCTATTGCACCACTACCGCCAAAATATTGTGTTCCATCTCTCCCTCTCTCTTCTCCGATCTATTTCTCGTCAGCTGCTTACGAGCGGCAATCGGCCGTTCCGCGGCGGTCAGCGGGGCGCGAATAGCGTGCGATCGCGAGAGAGCCAGGGAATGAGAGAGGGGCGCAGCTGTAATCTGTGTTGTGTCGCGTCCTCGTTGCTTCTCTCCTGCCTCGCTTCATCCGTGCCTCGCAGGACTCTGTGGCGGCGTCTCCGTGGACGCGGGTCTCCCGCTTCATGGCCACCACCCAGACCATCATGGAGTTCGCCGAGGGAAAGCCCGCCAAGCCCGGAGACAAGGTATGATTGATTGATTGAAGTCTTCCACTATTTCCATGGGTCATAACGTTACTCGCTTTCGGCATAGATCTTCACGTTGTTTTATTTTTGATAAGGCGATGATTAATAACGCGATGCGTTTCGCGAAAATCTTAGGTTTATATTTTATGATTCATATTTTCGGTGATTCAGATCGTGTACGTGAACGGGGCGTTTGATCTGTTCCACATTGGACATCTCGCGTTCCTCGAAGAAGCTGCCAAGCTGGGAGACTACCTCATCGTCGGCATCGTCTCCGACCAGGTGCGCACGTCTCTCTCTCTCTCTCTCTCTCTCTCTCTCACCCTCCCTCTTTAGGAGGTGAACGCGTACAAGGGCAGCAACCACCCCATCATGTCCCTCCATGAACGCGTCTTATCTGTTCTTGCATACAAGGTGATTTTTTCAAACTTTGTATATATATAGATGTTTCTAATGTTGTTGATTTTTGTTGCTTTTCACATGCACCGGTGGTAGATGGAAAAAATCGCGTCGTCGTAAATGAACCTCCGCTAATTCGTTTGATGCGAATTCGCTCTTATTACTTGGGTACGCACGCGACTCACCTCACATCACTCATAGGCAATCATTTGTTGCAACCGGGGTGCAAAAATTTAATTTGAAATTAGTCACATGTTGTTCTCTGATTCGATATGAGCTCTTATTTTGAAAGTTGAAGGTATAGAGAGAGAATGTGTTGAGCCCGTCAACGAAGTGGTGATTGGTGCGCCGCATATCGTCACCGATGAGCTCATCGACCGATTCAACATACAGGTACAAAGAGATGGGAGAGAAAGATAGACAGGGAGAGAGAGTGAGAAAGAGATAGAGAGAGGGAAGAGTGGAGGGGGGAGAAGTGCCTCGTTGATTGTCTCATCTCCTGGCGACAGAATTCCTCTTGATGTGTGTGGTTTCAGGTAGTCGTGCAGGGTTCGGCCGTTCCGCACCACATTGACGACGTCGATCCGTACGCGGCGGCCAAGAAGCGCGGAATCTACCAGGAGGTGAGTACGTGACCAGTTCCTGTTCCAACCTTCCCAACTATGCGACAACACGGCTGCGACGTGATTGCATAGTAATCCCTCGCATCACTTATGTCGCTTTGTTGTGAGTAGCTGCAGGAGGAGTGATACGGTGTGAATTGTTAATTAATTTGTACGGTTTCTTAACAACACTTGCAATAACGTAAAAGGAGATATCTCTCTGTCTTTCTCCTACTCACTGTCAAGTACCTGAGTGTATCAAAAATCTGCGAATCAGTGTGTCATGATAATTAGTAATCACGTTACGAACAGAATCCTTTCAGGTTGATTCCAAGAGCGACATGACCACAGACGCTATTATCCGTCGGATCATCGACCACAGGTATGCATTTTATATGTCAAAGTACAGGAAATGTGTCACATGTGCTATTTCAGACTCGACTTCGAGACGCGCAACGCGAAGAAGGAGAAGAAGGAGGCGGCGGCGTACAACGCCCTCCAGAAGATGACCCTAAACGGGGGCCATGTGGACGCGAAGAACGTGGTGGTGCTCGACAAGCAGCATTGCTAGGCCCCGCCCATGCATACCCCGTCCCTCTCTCCCTCCCCCTCTGGAGCAGTGCTCCGTTCCACCTGCACCCCCCCCCCCTATATAACCATGATGTAGCTGTGCATTTGCCTGTTTGCGTTTTCTGTTGTGTCGGCGTGCGGGTGGCGGCTCGCCTGTGTCTCGACTGCTCTGGCGGCCGACCACTCGCCCGCATCCATGCCCAGTTGTGACTTTGTCGTTGTGTCCCTCTCCTCCACTATTATATATTCCACCTATTGCCTTTTTACTAATAAGCCCAACAACCCCCACCCACCCACCTGCAGTTGTCTATATCGTGCCTAGTCTACCACATCTAATGTGCTTTAATCAAGTTTAACCTACTTACAGTTACTTACCGTAGTCTAAGAGAGTGAAGGTGAATGATGAGTGTGTGGTTTTGCATCGAAATGATTGTTGTTGTTTATGTGGCGCTTGGGTAGGCGGTCATTGTGTCTCGCCGACTCGAGCCCCACCCCCAGGGCGACGATTATTCGCTTCTCATTTCGAATCGAGTCGACTCCGGCGACTCACCGCGACTAATTTGTAGGAAGGAGGGCGCGCGCACTGGCCTCATTATTTGACTGCTTGAGCCTGCATGGCTCAGCGACTCTGCACCTCCAGTGTAGTTATGGTCTTCCCTCTCGTTTGCAGAAGACACACTCGCCAATGCTCTCCATATCCCCGCGTCCCCCGCACTCTTGCTATATGCGGTCGTCATTTTGCCAATTTAGACAGGCTCGCTAGTTTTTGCCGGACCACCTTTTCTTGGGCATCGATATGTGCGGAGACATGGCCGGAGGGTGTATACTGTGTACGGGGCATTATTCCCAGTTGCAATGTCCTTGCGCTCATTTCCGCCTAGTAATTCAATTTCGCGACTCGGTCTCACTTTTGGCGATGAGGATGTGTGTGTGTTTGAGGTAACCCCCTGTCTCCGGCCACACATGTCCCTCTACGTCTACGTCCTTCTCCTCATCGTCGCTCTGGTAGCACTCACCGCGGCACAGGTACGGATTGCACGTCATCGGGGGCCTTCTGAAGTGACGTCGGTTTGTGCGTGACGATAGTATGTTGAAGGACAAGACGTCGTGCGATGCGGCGTGTGCGCATACGATGACTGCCGAGTGTTGTGAGTGCATCGGCTGCCGACAAGGTGACGTCCCCTCCTTCTAACACCCGGCTCAGCATCCAATCACAGCGAGGATTAACCATCACATTGCAGGCATGCGCTTCGGCAAGCGAGCCGCTGTAGACCTGCCATCGATGAACGACCTGCAAGGTGGGACCACCCACTCAGAATCCCCCTCATTTGCATATTCAGATTCGTCGATGCAGTATGTGATCACCCCGCGAGGCATGTTCCACGTCTTCCGGGTGTAAGCCCGTCCGCCGGTCGAACCATCTCAAGACTACGGTAGCTACAGTAGTCCTCGGCGCGCCCAGCATCGTCGATCCCCTACTCGTGTTATATTCGTGTTACAGTACCGCCCCCGCTCGTGTGCCACTATACCGTACCCACTCCTGTCATCGTTATTGCATTTAGCACCTGGGTGTGTTGAAATAAAAGCGTACTTTGTAATCATGTGTGTGTGTTTCGTTGATGGACTATCGGCATGCGAGTGACTGGATAGGGGAGTGGGAGGGGGAGTGGGAGGGGGGACTGTGCAACACGTTCTTACTATACTCACAACAATACGCGTCACGCATGCGAACCATGGAAGTACACTTATAGTTTCGATATCACACCTCGATATAGCTAGTGATATCGACGAGGAACGCATATGTTAGTTACGTATCTCTAACGCACCTGCGTGGGTCCCGACTATTTTTGCGATACTTCCTAGTGAATATGAGAAGTCGGTATGTATATATCGTTTTAACGCAAGAGGCTAGGCGCGGCGAGGTTAATCGGGATGAGATGCTTGACTTTCGCCAGTCTCTTATCAGACAAACAATCGGGATGCGACACATTGTGGATAGCTTTGTGATCTGTGTTCTTGAAGTAGGCGACTGGGAAGCCATCCCCCTCTCGTGAGCGTGCGTTTTTGCAGTGCCGCGGGTGTTGTAAGAGTTGCGAGAGAGAGAGAGGTGATCGTGTTTCAATGAGGGCTGATAGGAAGAGAATGAGTGCGTTCAAAGTGACTCTTCTCTCCCTCCTTTATCCCGTCCGAAATGAGAAATGAAGATACATGGACCGATGCGACCATCCCTCAGTCGTCACACGCCTCCCCACTCGTTCGCACTACATTCGTCAAGTCGTGGCCCATTCATCATGTGCCAGTAATTGAAAACAATTAGGATATGACGGGTACGGGTGGCGCGCAGGTGAAAAGGAGTTCTGTGTGTGAGAGAGAAGGTGCGAGATGACTGTGACTGTATAGCAGGGTGGGCAGGTGATATGAGTTGCTCCGAGAATGTACTACAGCTCTGTTTACCAACACGGGGGACTATACTTCGAAAACAAGACAACTGATGATCAATACCGCTGACAATCAATGAATCATGCAATCAATCAAGTGGTGCAACTCGCGAGGAAATTGTTTGTCTAGCTAGTGTCTACCAGATAATCTGGAGAGTTGATGAGGCTGCCGCGCCTCCCTTGCTTCCCGCCTCCAATCAGCTCATTCCCTCGTTCCGATCGATCCCCGAACACTTCGACCCCCGACGCTTCACCGACCCTCGCTACCGACCCCCGACAGAGAGACCCCCGCCGACATCCTTTCGGACACACTCCGAAAGACGACAGCTTCGAATTGCACGATTCGAAACCCGAACCCACGCAGACTACTCACATCTCTCTCTGAACTCGAGGTGAGCTTTCTTCTCTTCTATTCGATCATTGATCAGAGTCAGCGGTAGGTGTGCTGTGTGAATAGATGGAGAATAACATTGCGATCACATCACCTCTCCCATAAAAGTGTCTCCTCTCATGAGATTAGTGCTCGACCGTGCGCCCTTTCTTCCCCCAGCCTTTCTTTCTTCACAAACCTGTCGTCATTGGCACCGTGCTGCCGAAAACGGCCACAATAATAAATCGCGGAATGAGATTAGGCGACGCGGCGGCGACCCACGATGTTTAGATAAGCGCAAGTGAAAATCTCCAAAAGTGCGTTTTTATGTCCGAATCACCAGTGATATCACGTTTATCACCCTCACTACTATAGTAAAGCTCCCGACGGGTGCCACCAGACCATTTCGGGCGGCGAGCGTATCAGTTTGTGCAAGTGCTCGTCAGACGCAGACAGTATCCCGCCATATTTGAACCAAACGAGGAGTTCCCTTCTTCGCCACTACAGTTTTTCTTCGTTTTTCATGTCTTTCTTGCGCACCGCTCGCTCGCCGATTTTTGAGTGCCGCCTTTTTACGTGATTGTATGTGAGGCAAACAGTGCGTGGAGGGAGAGTGCGCGAGAGAGCGCGGCCGCTCGAGAGAACCGAGCCGAGAGTGCATGAATTGAGCACTCGTCGATGGGATTACAAGGTGATTGCTGGGATCTTGAAGATCCCTTGACTCTCGCCTCTTTCCATGCCGACACGCGTGGCACCGACCAAACAAAAACGATGTAACAGTCACGCGGTCATAAATAGGCAACATCAATGTGCAATCAATCATCGCACTCACTCGCCCCACCATCCCTATCGTCTGTGTGCGCCGATGCAACGCAAATATTTTCGTATTTTGGGGTGACGATGAGTGTTTGGAAGGGAACACACACATGTGTGTTGAATGGGCAAGTGTACTTTATCGGAGGCGATCCGAACCGAATCGTGTGATCGTTTACGCAAACAACAGCCCGAACAACACCATTTGCGAGGTGCCACAAGAACTCGCAAAGGCCCCCGCAGCTGCGGCCTAGACTTTTCTTCGCCGCATTGTCCGATCACTTTCTCTCTCTCTCTCTCTCTCTCTCTCTCTCAGTTCACTGTCTGACACATGTCTCCACTCACGCACAACAGCCTTTTTTTTCTTTTCGTTGTCGTCTTGCTGCTACCATCACTATTCACAGTTGTTGATGAAGGAGAGAGATGTGCTAGAGATAGAGAGTAGAGAGATAAAGGCGGGAGCGGATAATATGATGAGAGTCTCATAAAACGCGGGTCTAGGAAAAGTGAGCTGATACGCGCGCATCCTCTGTGCAGTGTAACCCGAGAGCGATTTTTGAGATCAACGAGTGGAAATCGATCATGCGTGTTGCGTGAGTGTTAATGATGGCGTTTTTATGCGCGTGTGTTTCACCATCAGTGTTGATGTCGGCAAGTGCATATCTCTCACACACATACACATCATGGGGTGTTTCCCAGCAGCCATCCCAGTACCGTTTGTACAATGACGGCTCGCCAAACACTGTGGATAGTGTTCATTCATCCTCCTACTCTCCGCGGAGACTGTCGATCAGAGCTCTCACACGTGTGCGCATCATGGTTGTTTCTCGAGAGTATCTCTGCGAGTTGAGTGGGCGCTCCTGAGGTGCGAGAGAGAGAGAGAGAGAGAGAGAGAGAGAGAGAGAGAGAGAGAGAGAGAGAGGAGGGAGAGGGAGTGAGGAAACCCGATCTCCCAAACCCACCCCGCTTTCCACTACTCACACGTTCGACCTATGATTCCTACTCTCTCTCTCTTTTGAAACCGCCCATGCTGGTGTCTATTTCGGGATGGGAGCCCCGATACCCGGCAGATAGATACCCGCACCACGTGCTTAATGCCTTAATGTGAACGCGAGTTATCAATGCGAACCTTTGCCACACGAAAATACCTATCTCGCCCATTCGACAGCATAGAAACTGCGTAAGATGAGCATAGAATCTTTTGCGTGATGCGAAGGCTTTCACTGCCAAGGTCGTGTTTTGCTTCACATCTCACTTCTTCCTTTTCCTATCTCTTGAACGTTGGCCGTGCGCCAGTCAGTCTGCGGCCCAGCAAACCAGTCGAACAGTGCGGCATTTGCATAATCACTTATCACTAGCAGTTTTCCTCGCCTCCATCCCTCTTTCATCATTCGCCAGTTTCGAAAGGGTTGTCCTATGCCAGCTGTGAATGTCTCTCCTTTCCCTCCTCTTCCCCTTTCTCCTCTCCTCTCCTCTCCTCTCCTGTCCAACCACAGCCAATCAATGTGCCTCGGCCGATTTCAAATCGACATAGTGCAAATGTATTGTGGCCACAGTGATCGGCGTGTCCTATCCTAATACGCACTTATGGCGCATCGACCGCTGCAGCACATTTCGCATTTCGGAAACCATGTTCGTGGGAGACGTCGCGTTGTTGATCGGCGTGCAGAGCGGCCGGATGATTTATGCTGTTCATTGTCTCTCACCTATCCCGTCTCCGCAGCCGCCGCATCTCACCCCTTTGATCTCTCAACACCGCGCAGATTCGGCTGCGGTCTTGAATTATGTGCGATTCAATGCACTAACACACACTCGGCCGGCAGTCGTCGGCAACCCCGCTCGCTCACTCGCCCCCCACTCACCGCCGACCCGCGCCAAGGTCGCCCATTCTTGCGTTGCCAGGCGATTGCCGTCGCTTGTTCTCATACACGCCTCGAACACGAAGCTCTTTCATCTAATCCTGTGCCCCACTCTTGAGTGAGACACAGTCGTTTTCGTTTCAAACCACACACCGCTCGTTGAGATGTTTGCGTGCTGTTTGTGTGTGTGTGCGGGTCGAGAGAGAGAGGGAGAGGGAGGTGATGAGATGATGAAGCGAGGCAAGCGAGGCAGGGGGTGAGGCGGCGAGGCGCAGACGCTCCATCCCCCACACAGCGTGCGTCTACCATAGAGCGCAGACAGAAGACGGCAGTCGGCGAGGCTGTGAAACAGCTGCAATCCCTCACTATATTGTTGTTGTGCTGTGTGAGAGGTTGTGGCATGTCAGTGGCAGTGGCTGAGAGAGAGAGAGAGGGTCTTGTCTTGGCAACCACGTGTGGCAGAGAGTCTCCAAGCGACTCTCAAGGCGCGCATGTTTGAATGTGGACACATGGTAGCAGTATGTGTGTGGCGTGTAGAAGATGAATCAGCACGTTCTCCCCCACGCCAGTGTGTAGATAAGGCTGAGTCAGTGTGTCTCGCTGTCGGCGCCTTGCCTATTACCCCCATTTGGTGGTCTGTGGCAGCCGCCGCTCTCCACCCACCCTCTCTCTCTCCCGGGAATCAATATCCCATGAATCGTGTATACGTGCTCGTCTCTTGTTATGTGCG
Source organism: Rhabditoides inermis (assembly GCA_963966185.1). NCBI lineage: Eukaryota > Metazoa > Nematoda > Chromadorea > Rhabditida > Rhabditidae > Rhabditoides > Rhabditoides inermis. The sequence continues at coordinate 714,916 of CAWZYM010000396.1, read as the reverse complement.
TGTTTATTATGGGAGAGCTGCCTCTTCTCTCTCTCTCTCTCTCTCTCTCTCTCTCTCTCTCTCTCGGACGTATGTGTCCAGTCCAGTGTACAGGTGCTCCATGGCACGGCAACAGGTTCCTCATTTGTATCGATCCCCTCCTCTTTTTTCGACTACTATCCCGGCCGCCTATTTTCAAACGTGCGCCCCTGAGTTGAGAGTCTTTGCTGCGCTGGTTTTTAGGCGTCGGCCCGCCTGTGTCTGCGGTGTTGTGTAATGAGAGAGAGAAGAGAGAGATGAAATGTAGAACGTACTCACACTCCAAAAGTGCAAACGCGGCTACTCGTGTCGAATGAGCCAGCCATCGATCAGTTTGCCTTCCTCAAAGCGATGATCTCGTGAATTTGTCTTTCACGAGTGTAGGCACAGCCCCGCACTTTTGTTATCTCCGGGATGATGGTGTTGTTGTTGTGTATCGCATGTGAGATCTCCGCCTCTCTCTCCACGTGTATATAAAAACTGATTTCAGCACACACGCCTCCGGTATGAGGTCAATGAAGCAGATCCGTCGCGGCGACCGCCACAACCACAACGTCAGCCACAGCGTGCGTGAGACTACTGCTAGTTCCTAGAAGTGCTAGTCCTCATGTATCTGATCGTTTCAGAAGCTGAGGAGGCGCGGAGCCGGCGCCAAGAACAAGCACGCCAGCAACAAGAAGTGGTGCGTGGACTTATTCTAGGGAGTTCAATTGTTGAAATGTCCTTCAGGCAGCAGTCGGCTGTGCTCCCATCCGAGGCTGCCCGCAAGGCTCAGATTGCTGCTATTTTCGCCGCCGCCCTTGCCGCCGAGTACATCCCCGAGGATGTAAGTGTTTTTTCATCTTACACCATAAAATTATTGTAATTTATATACGTGTTCACATCATGTTTCTCGTCTGTTGTATAATGTGTGTCTCGCTCGAGTCTCGATCGATGTTTGTTCACAACAGTAGTTTTTTTTTGTCCAATTCGACCTTGAGTCAGCGCGGTGTGTTGCTATTTTGAATGGCGAACGTGGTTGATTCAATGGATGGAAATAGTGTCCGTTTTATCGCTCACTGTACACAAGTGTGTCACGTTAACGTGTTTTGTGGTGTTGTGCTGCAAAATCAAAGAGAATGTGGCGTCTTTGCGATTCGTGTCAAATTAATCGCATCTTTCCGTTCTCGCTTTTTGCGTAGGAATCTCGTCGAAATTCCGCCGGCTACTGTCTCGCTCTCGCTGGCTCGCGCTTTGCAACATTGCGATCGGGCGATAAGACGCCAGAATTGCATCCCTTTTCGATACGCAAACACTAGCCGAGAAAAAGGACACTGATCTGATAAAAAGTGATAAAAGGGCGTCGTGATGAAAGAGAGCCCGCGGAAAAAAGTCGTAAAATACTACGTGAATGAAGCGGAATCGCGTGGGCGAGAGAGAACACTTGATCTATCCATTCATTCTCTATTCTCTACTCATCAATGACTTGAGAGATATAGAGAAAGTGTTGCTTTGCCGAAAGATAGTGATCAATCTTTTTTTCCCGGGAGTAGTGAATGCGAAGCGGCAACATTGTGCAAATGATAAGGAGATAATAAATTACAACAAATCATGTTCAGGTGACTCCCGAGCAGCTGAAGAAGATTGCCGAGAAGAAAGAGTCTCAGAGGAAGGCCGAGGAGGCGAGGGCTGTCGAGGACAAGAAGAAGGCGGCCGCCGAGAAGGCGAAGAAGGAGGAGCAAAAGAAGGCTGAGAAGGCCGAGAAGAAGAAGCAGCAGGAGGCGGCCGCCGCTGCCAAGGCCGCCCAGGCCGCTGCCGACGCCCAGAAGGCAGAGGAGGAGAAGAAGGCAAAGAAGGAGCAGGCCGTGAGTATAGTAGAGTTGCAGGAGAGTGTAAAGAATTTGTTTTCAGAGGCTGGAGGAGCAGAAGAACGCCGAGGAGAAGGCGAAGAAGAAGGCTGAGCAGCAGGCGGAGGCCGCCAAGGACGCCAAGAAGAACAAGAAGAACAAGAAGGCGTCCGAGTCCCAGGTCGAGGAGCCTGTGGCCAAGGTCGAGGTCGCGCCCGCTGAGGCTGCCGCCCCCGAGAACAAGAAGAGCAAGAAGAACAAGAAGAACTCCGAGTCTCACACCGAGGAGCCCAAGACTGTCGTTGAGGAGCCTGTGGCCAAGGTTGAGGTGGCTCCCGTCGAGGCTGCTGCCCCCGAGCCCGCCCAGGGAGGAAAGAAGAACAAGAAGAACAAGAAGAACTCGGAGAGCCAGCCTGAAGAGACTAAGGCCGAGGTCGTGGAGGAGCCGGTGGCTAAGGTGGAGGCGCCCGTGGTCGAGGCTGCCCCCGCCCCGGCTGAGAACGGCAAGAAGAACAAAAAGGGAAAGAAGACCCCCAGGAACAGCGAGTCGCACGACGAGCCCAAGTCCGTCGTCGAGGTCGTCGAAGAGGCAGCCGCGAAGGTGGAAGTGAAGCCCGTCGAGGCCGTCCAGGAGATCCCCTACCCCCAGGCCGAACAGAACGCCGTGAGTCGATCCCTCGTCTGTCTCATTACGAATTTCTTTTAGGAGTCTGGCAACGGCAAGAAGAAGAACAAGAAGGGAAAGAAAAACTCCGAGTCGGAGGGACAGACCGTCATTCTCCCGCCGTCCGAGGTAAGTTGGAATAGCTGTGCGCCGGGCAGTGATTCACTCCGACTCAGCGGTGATGCACCGGGACCGGGGTCGTGTTGATAAACACCGAGCGCGCATAATGAATTTCATTTGGCTTCAGCCGGCGGCCGAGGCAACTGCGGTCGACATTCCCCTCAACGGACAGCCCAAGGAGAGCAAGGAGGACGCGGTGAGTGAGAGGGAGAGGAAGAGAGAGAGAGAGAGAGAGAGAGAGAGAGAGAGAGAGAAAGAGAGAAAGAGAGAGAGAGGGGGGAAGAGAGTGATGTGAGAAACAGGGACTGAGAAAAGAGAGAGAGAGAGAGAGAGAGAGAGAGAGAGAGAGAGAGAGGGAGGGAGATAGAGTGTATAGAGATATAGAGACAAAAAAAGAGAGGGATAAAGATATATGGAAAGATAGACTTCCATTTTCAGCCCGCTGGCACCATGATCAACGGCGACCACAACGAGCCTGACAGCACCGTAAGTTGTTTTTCATTTAAAATCCCGAACCGCTCAGAATACCGCCACCTAACCTAATGCAACCAACCTCTCTGTTCCCTGTTTTCTGTGACCATACTACTCTGCTATGTTCTCGCTTTGTAACCATGCTAACACAGGGCGGAAAGAACAAGAAGAAGCGCAACAAGAAGAAGAGCCAGGGACACTCCATCTCCGAGGACGCGGTACGACAACTTGCTAATTTGCATATTGCCTGCTCTCAAACTCAAACCAGCACAATATTGATTTATTATAACATAATAGCGCAGAATTATAATTGTGTGATTCAGCCGTCTGGAGCTGCGCCGATTCAGGTGAACGAGGTGTCTTCCACTGACGCCCCCGTCAACGTTCAGACCGAATGTGAGTGGATTATGCAAATTAGGTTAGTACTGCTCGCAACACCGAATCCCCACTGCATAACTGTACTCATGAGATCACACGCGAGCAGAGCCGCCGCCGCAGAAAACATGAAAACATAGAGTGTGTGTGGCGGGGGCTCAAGTGCCGCACAGTGGCGCTTCCGGTTCTCTGACCAGTGAGAGGCAAACAGTGCCGCTGCCGCATTCTGCTATTCCCCTTCACTCAGCCACCAACCATGCGCTCCCCCTATACACAGCATCTGCGCGATCGACTGCAAGGTAGTAAAACAGATATGATTACAAAACCCAAGTAAAATAATAAACTTTATATTGAATGAACAATTTTCAGCGCTCAAGGAGACGATCACGATCGCGCAGGAGGTGGACTCTCAGATGTCGCCCACCCAGTTCGCACAGGTGAGCAACGGTCACTCAAAGTTTCAAAGTGTGGTCAGTGTCTTCGAACACAGCCACTTCAAAACGCCTTTGGAACACGCTGTTTAGTCGTGTTTCGAAGGGGGTTTAGGCTTCTAATATCTTGCGTGTCGTTGTCTAGCTAGATTAGATATTAGATAGCGTCGTTTTCAGAACGTGCAGAAGCTGGTCGACTCTACCCTGAAGCAGAAGGGCGTCGACGCCCATGATGAGAGTGTGGTGTGTGCTTGCGCTATTACTAATACATTTGCTGGCCTTTGTGGCGATTAGTCAACTAGCCTCATCATTTGTTTGCCTTTCATTCCTGCAACCGCCAATCATATTATGTTAGCTTCCTTCCTTAGATAGTGTAGCATGGTTGTGTTTGAAGAAAGCTAAATGAAATAATGTAGTTTATAGACTTGTGGTATATTGTGTGCGTGTTTTAGAAGCTCACTATCGAGGCGCAGCTGCTCAAGCTTCAGGAGAAGAAGGTCTTTTGCGGATTTTTTTTAATATTCAAATTTCACAAAATTCACTGTCGTGTTTAGGTGCCGACCGTCCATCTCGAGTACAAGCCGATCACCCTGCCGATCCTCCAGGCTTCGCCCCGACCCGCCCGCGTCGTCAGGTACTGTAGACGTCGGCGACGTCATCTCTCAGAATATGTAGACGTCAACGTCGACGTCATCTTAATCGACGTCACCTCTCAGAATCCGTAGACGTCAACTTCTTCGACAGTAGAATTAATCCGCGAGACTTTCAGCCGCCCTGGCTCTGCCCTCTCCAACGGGTTGGTTTGCCGGCTCGCTCATAGAGCACGTGTAGTCTCAGTCGATCATTTTGCATATATCTAGTGGAATGCCTAGACGCACATAAGTTTTATGATTCTGTTTGGTCCTCCCATAACATCGCACCTCCCCTCGTTTCAGAGTAGTAGTGGTGTGGTGCATATTGGGCGAGGCAACGGCTGCCAGTGCAGACGCGCCCCGTCCCTTCTAGACGAGCTCACTGACAGAGCCTGTTCCAGCGAGCGCGTCTACAAGCTGCTGCCCAAGGACATCATCTACTGCTCCGAAATGATCGAGCACTACGGAACCGACTTCAAGGCGAGTGTAGATTGACACATATTTTTGTGTATACTACATCGTTTTCTTTGCATACTATAACACATATCGTTTGCAGGCTATGGTGAAGGACCCTCGCAACGTGAACCGTGAGACGGAGCGCAGCCTGCAGAGGAAGATCCGCGTGTTCAAGGTGGGTGCACAGAAATTTTCAAATGTTTATCATATATCACTGGTAACGTAAAATCAAATCTTGATTCGGAATCGCAAACATGATTAGGACACGTACAAAGTGAAATCACACATAAAAATCATTGAAGATGCAGGTTCACTTAGCGGGCTCTTGTAACGTATGGGGACAAAACATGTGACAAAACACATCATAATTAGTTGAAACAACTTTGTGTTGCAGGAGTCGCCGCACTTTGCGGTGTACGAGCGCGCCAAGGCGGAGGGCCGCCCGATCGCGGAGGTGGTCGCTGAGAGCGACATCTGAGGCAGCTCCTCTCCCTCCTCCTCCTGCCCGTCCCATGCCTCAGCCACCTCATCTCATCTCCCCTCTCCCCTACCCTCTCCCTCCCGCTAGCTGTAGTTGTTGTGTACAGTCCCCGTTACGAGTGCCGTCCCCTGCTCCCTCTGTCCCCCGCACTCCCCCTCTCCTGTCCCAGCCTAGATGGTCCCTAGGACCGCGGTCCCTTTGTTGTCTCTCTCTCCTTTTTTGGACCCACGTGTCCTATCTGTGCTCTCTGATTGGTCATCATCCCGTGGTTTCTTTTTTTGTTTCGTGTTTCCTCGCTAATAGAAAATTTCGGAGATCTACGTTGATTGAGAGGTTAATAAAGATTACTTTATATCTTGGGACTATTTATTGGAGGCAAAGTGTCTCGGAAGTATCGTATCGCTATAGACGGAGTATCGGATTTCCACTGAATGGCTCTTCAAAGTATGTAGACTTAGGAGGGATATATCATGACTGCAATATTGTTATTTGCAACAATCCGAAAATGCTATACTTTTTCTATTTCAATTTGCTACACTAAAAATAGAAAAACATGGAACTGATGAATAAGTGAGGTTTTCACGAGATGTTTTTGAGTAGTTATAGTCCACAGCAAGTTCATTGATTAATATCAGTGCGACGGCTAAATTTAGTATTTTTTGATACGCGTTGAGAATAGTATTATTCATGAAATTCTCGTCTACAACTGATTGTAATTCCGTGCCCTCAGGCTGAGGTATTCGTGCCCTCGGGCAGATATTGATTGGCAGCCGCGCCGCTGCACGCGCCGCTTTACTCCGGCTCAACGAGGACCAAAATCCCCAAATCAGCTGCTCGACTCAAAATTCAACCCAAAGTGTCTCCCCCTTCGTTTGCCATTTTATTGTCATTATCAGATCGTTTCTACATAAAAAAGTTGTACGCTGCAACGCGCATTTTAAAGATGTTCATATAATTGTAAGTATTGCTTCTAGATTCACAATGATCAGCGTGACAGTGGCGGCACACGGGCGAAGCAAGCGGGTGGTGGGAGCGCATCTCAGAGTGGGTACAACTTCTCCTTTTCCTATTCCATTCTGTCTTTGCAGGCATATGGCAGCGGTCGGCTGTCCATATGCGATCTCGATCACAACCTCATAGAACATCCAAAAGACGCGCAGCCAAGGTACATATTATGTTGGTGTAAACTACTTGTCTCAACTACGATTTGTTTAGGTTCTATGAGAAGCTGTTCAACAAAATTGTGGACATCATTTGGCACTTTCTCTTTATGTGCTTCCCGTTTATACAAGATTTCTTCGAGCACAAGCGACGGGTGGGTTTTCAAAATTTAAAAACGTGATAATAATAAAACAAGCGGATTGTAGGTTGATGTGGAAGAATCTCGCCTCTGTCTCAAAAACAAGAGCGGCAAGGGTCAACCCATATCTCAGATTAATGTGAGTTGTCGAGTAACTATCTGCTTTATCTGCTATTGTGATTCAATAATAATAGTTTGTACATATACGGTATCAAAACGCACACACATTCTAGCACCGGTTAAGAAATCTGTCCATGTACTATGCCTTTCAGAAGCTGTCGGATCTGCTGGTGTTGCGGATTCTTCAACACGTCGACGCTGATACAGTGGTCGCGTGCGAGTCGGTGTGCCAAAAGTGGCGCAAGCTCATCAACGCCAACCTACAGATGTTCCCTAAAATCACAAAAGACCAGGTTTGCAGGAGAAAGAGCAAGGTGGCGAGAGTAGTCATCATTGTGAGTAGGCGGTAATTGCTCGTGCATTTCATCTCGTGACGTGTTTCTCTCTATTCTCAGCCCCCATAACCGCTCATCAAGTACGGGGGCGCCTGCATGACAATTCGAATTTCTTCTGCACCCGCGAGTAGTTCCGCTAAGACACACACACGCGCGCGCATCTTGGAATTATGAGACTGATGACAGCGCCTGCAAAGCGCAACTCGAGTAATTACCCCACACGTGAAAGGCATGGGGAAAATGTGCATTTGCAGATTCGTGTGCTATTCGACGAAGGTGAAATCATCATCTACCCGATGGACGAAAAACGCTGTCCGGTGCGATATCCGATGCCGTCACTACAGGTGCGATGACGAGCACAAACATCCCCGGACTAAACTAATTTATACGGGTTTTAAGAACACGTGAAATACAATAATGTCAAAAGATGATAACAACAACGAAATGAATCTCAAAAGTGGAGTTGATGTCTACTAAAAGCATGCGTTGTAGATGTTGTCTCTTCGACTGCGCCACCTCTCCACTCTGTCGCTCTTCGTGCGAGGCCTGATCCCAGTCGAGTCGTGTCCCGTGCTCCGCTCTCTCTCCACCCTCTCCCTCCGACCGCAACAGATCTACTTCATATGGAGCAAGTTCAGCCCGCAAAGCATTCCACTCGTGAGTCGCGTAATCCAATCACACCGAGACCCGGTACGGTATTGTCCCCGGTAATAACATGCATGTCTGTTCCACTATTTCGGATCGGTCGGCGAACGCGGGGGTGACAATTATATCAGATCAGACACTGACGCACGAACACAACCCACACACAAAGCTGTTGCCAGTTGCTACCCATATACAGTGCACCGAAACTCTATTAGAGCGGGCCCGTGACTTGTACGGCTACAAACTAGTGAGAGAGAGAGAGAGAGAGGAGAGAGAGGAGAGAGAGAAAGAAGGGGTGGAGAGAGATTGGAAATATGTATAATGGAAATGGTAATGATGACATTTTAAAAAGTGAAAAGTTGTGTGCTCATCTGTATGTAGCCGGGGGCTATGTCGAGCAGATTAGCAGAGCAGGCGATCTCGCAATCCTCACCCAATCTCACTTTTGTCAGCACTAGCTCCAAAATACTCACAGGTGCAAAGTTTTTTTTGCGGAATCATCCCAGGAAGCAATAACGAAAAGGTTTGCGAGCGAATTAGCCAGTAGCTAACGCGAATCCACTCGATGACGAAATTGAGTTGCGGCCTAGTATATTGCTCGCGCACACACATGTGTGTGTGTGTCCATTTTTATCTCCCACGCAGCGAGGAGGGAAATGCGCGCGTGTGTTGCAGAGGGGCAGGGAAGCGGACAATCTGTCCGCAAAATGATGTCACTCGAAAAAGACGGAAGGCCAGTTCGCGCATTGGGCGGAAGTGGAGCCGCGCTATTTTTAGCTGGAGGAGCTGCTGCTGAGGAACGAGTCGTCGGTGGTTGACCTGGGTCTAGAGGAGTGCCAGCCGGCGGGCATGCTGGGAGACGCGCTCTTCCTTCCTCTCCTACCGCGCCTCTCATCACTGCGCATATGGAACGACGGCAAGGCCGGCACACACAACCTCACCGACCTCACCGTCGACACATTGACAAGGTGGGCAGACAAATACTGAACCCGCAATAGCTCGTAATGTTCGGAAAGATTTTTTGATAGGATTTCGCGGAACACATCCCATAAGCGACACTAATTCTGTGCATGTTTCCAGTATATGATGTGTGGATGTGATATTTGAACGGAGATAGTCAGGGTAACTGTTGTGTGGGATACAAGGGATAGGGAAGTCCCATGGCTCGTTCGTTCTTTCCCTCTTCTCTCTGTCTCGATTGCCGCCCCCACTTCTAAAGACAGTGAGTAAGTGTTTGTGAGTGATGTCAGGGGTAGATGTCACTCGCAACCTTCGACACAGTGCACACGCCTTCCCTCCCTATTTCGAGCCATCAAGACAAGCGTCTCTCTCTCTCTCTCTCTCTCTCTCTCTCTCTCTCAGCCGCCACGCCACCGCTCGGCGTTTTAATTAAGCCACCTTTCCACACTCTACACTGTTTTTAAATGTTTTCTCCTCATACCCCCAGGGCGCTGCAAATAAATTACACTTGCTCACTCATTCACTCGAAGCTCACCGCGGCTAGGTTTTTTGCTGCTCAATTGCGTTGGAAGCGATCATCAAAACACATAGCACACGCGCTTATCGTGATGCCCGATCGCATGATCTGATGGGTGGGCAAGAGAGAGAGAGTGCGAGAGAGGGTCTTCTCTTGTTGGTTGAATTGTAGCTGTGGACGTCTCATATGTGACGCAGCGTGTGACCCTGTCGCACACTGCCCGGAGCAATTGCTAACCCCAGCTCCCTAATCTCCCACCACATACACTACAAATAGTTAGTGAGAGCGGAAGCATGTATTCATGAGCACTGTGATACAATTTGTGACGCTCAAGTGTGAAGGCTTTAGGTGTAAGCGAGTTAGCTTTGCTAGTGGGGAGAGACTGTTCATGTCACTACTACCGCCGTCAATCACAAAACAACGGGAGAAAACGATGTTTGCGGAATTCTTTTTTCCGCTTTTGGCGCAGCTCTCGGCATCGGCTATGCATGCAGTCGTCGGCGCACTTTCTTCAATCACATCACTATCCTGTGGTTGTGAGGGTGTCCGAGGGTGGTGGTGGTGTGTCATCCCCGATGAGTCGGACACCCCTCGACGCACATCGCCGTCACTCGCCCGTTGCACATTTCCGGCGTCCGGATATGTCCACCACGTTTCGAAAACAAACAGCCTCGCTGATAAAGAAGTGTCGCGGAGGTGGTTATAAGCGATCGCTCACTGTGATTCACAGGAAGCAGGCAAGCAGGAACACTCATCAGAAAAAGTTTCAACGTTCGAAGATGAAGTTCTGAGAAATGCATAAAAAGAGAAGAGCATGAAAAAGCATGAAAAACACAAGTGCATAGTGAGCATTGCAGGTGTATCGGCAGCGGTCAGTTGGAGACGCTGGATCTGGCGTCGTGTCGCGTGACAGCGAGGAGCATATGCGAGCTGATCGCGGCCTGGGTGGCCGAGCCGCGCACAAACCTCTCCATATCCATCAACTACTGCGCGCACGCCAGCGAGGCGCAGGTGAATCGTGCCAACTCCTTATATGGTGGTAATATATATTCAGATGGAGTCGCTGCTGCGCGAGAAGGGTATCGTGCTACGCGACGGCAAGCTGTCAGTGCGCGGCCACTGTCTCTCCGTCTTCTGCTGACCACTCTCTACCTTTCCCGTAATAAATGTGTGCGTTGATTGAGTTGCAGTAGTGATGGTCGGTGGAGGCCCCGCCCCTGTGTCTCGGTAGTCGCCGCCCTTGCCCTTCGTCTACCACACACACACCCGCATAAGACGTCCCCGGTTATGCGATAGCCCTCTTCTCCTCCCACACTCCACCGCCATCCTCATCATCATCTTCCCTCATTTGGCCGCCCTGAAAACAACGCTCTCCATTATTCTCTCGATTGTGTATGTTTCGGTCTCACTGGGTCTAATGCATATCATTGTCTCGTCCATTGGTCGCTTAGAGTCTCGCGTGGGCGGGAAAAAGAGACACAGTATGTGAGCGTTCGATCTCGTCGCCGTTCCGTGTGCAGGTCCGGTGCCATCGGGGAAGCGTGAGCTGACATGGCTCCTCCCTCCCTTATCCTCTCTCCCCTCTCCATCCAATGTCCTCTACTCTCGGCTCACTCTGTCTCCGCACTCGGTCACAGCCGGTGCGCTCTCGCTCTCTCTTGGAATTAGAGAACCGAGTCGTCTCGCAATTCACTCGCGTCTTATTTTCCTGCAAAATTACGTGCGTATATGAAACACGTTGTCCCCCGGGACGACTCTTGCAGCGCGTTAAATGGTTGTGGTTGTGGATTAGTATGCGAGAGCCGCTCGCAACCTGCCACTTGCTCATTCTCAACCTACGACTTGCATCTGCTGACCGTAACTGTCTTCTGGCATTCATTAGCCGTGTCCCAGCGGATACCGCGAAATTTGGCTGAAGTGCAGCACGGAGATGCGCATAATTACTCGCCGAAATGCTCACGCCCCCCCCCCCCCCCCCCCCATCTTCGCCGCACCTTCCAACGGCGGCGGTTCACGTATTCATGGCTCGGTAGCAATTCGCTCCACCGGTTTCGGAATGACGTGTGCTGTGTCTTCCGGGCGTCCATCACCTGCTCCTCCCCTCGTCTTCTAGTCATTCTCATCCCCGCCACTGCAACAATGCCCGGCTCGGCGCGTTACTTCCTGAGTTTGTGGAGCAGCTCGTTCACAATACTGTAATATGCATATATGCGTGACGAGAGGAGGAGGTGGAGATAGAGATAGAGAGAGAGAAGTAGGGGGGGGGAGTCACACTACAATATCACATTGTCATCCTATTCTGGTAACGGTTATGAATTCGAGGTGAAACGCCCCACCTGTTTCACCCCTTCCCTTTCGTCTCTCTCTCTCTTTCTCTCCCTCTCTCTCTCTCTCTCTCTCTCTCTCTCTCTCTCTCATCTTCCCTCAATGCGTGCCTAACGATTCGAATTCTGTTTGCAGACATGCATACCTAGGTTTGAATCCGTGAACGAGATCAACAGTTTCGCAGTCATCTCTTCGTGTCTTGCTTGTTTCGCATTCCAATCACCACTGTTTTCAGAGTCGGCTGGAAATGACGAGGTTGTCACTAGTGACCGTCTGCGTTCTCCTCATGGAAGTCTTCGGTCAGATTGAGACAGCGCATATCCGGCAAGACAACCAGGTACGGTACGCTCCTTGTCTCCTACTCTTCCTAGCGCCCCCAACAATGCGATGGTAGGCGTAATGAAGATGTGCAGTGGGAGCGGCCAGACCATCCACCATGCTACCATTTCGAAATGTCTCCCACCTACGCGCTTGCGTATGCATGGCGCAGCGCTAATGTCATTACATGCGCGCCCATGTCTTGTACAATGTACACTTGTCTCTTGCCCTTTTTTAAGCTGCATTGTATGCAGCACGTGTGTTGTGTGTGTCCGATCAGACCATGCCTATTCATCTCTCTCGGGGCGATAACTCCGTTCCGCCAATGTTTTAATGTTTTATACGGGGGGAAACAATGTGGGGGGAAACGTTGTGGTACATTTACTACCTTCTGGGCGCGCGCGCATAATCATCATTGTCGTCGTTGTCGTCGTTGTGCCTATTGTAGGTGGGATCGCGGAAAAAACAAAACACATCACATAGATGTTAGTCATACGCGCGCCCACGTTTTCCCAAAGCACTTTGTCAAGGTTTCGGAGAAGCAGAGGGCGGAACAGCCTTGTGAATGGTCTTCCAGGGTGACTCCTCGAAAATAGCAGAATATACGGTATACCAAAGCTGAATCGCTCTCTCTCTCTCTCTCTCTCTCTCTCTCTCTCTCTCTCTTTAATGTGGGCCTGCTATCATGAGGAAATAAGCATCGCCCGGGAGCTCTCTCCTCTCCCCCAAAAAGTAGCAGCTGCAAAATGGGCGATAGAACTGCAGACGCACTCTCTCCGTCTATTTTCGAAACACTCACACATAAGCTGAAAAAGGTCGGAGAGAAAACGAGTATGGGGTGACGTCGGTCGGATGGAATGGAGGGAGGGAGGGAGGGGGGACGGAATGGGGTATTAAACACCACAGTTGCAGTTGTCGACGCTCTTCGCTCCCGTCTCGTTCCTGCGGGCGCGCCGCGCAGAGTGGCAGATCGAGGAGGGCTGCGGGGTGCACAAGGTGGGTCTACCTCTACCACGCTCCTTGTCTCCTACTCTTCCTAGCGCCCCCAACAATGCGATGGTAGGCGTAATGAAGATGTGCAGTGGGAGCGGCCAGACCATCCACCATGCTACCATTTCGAAATGTCTCCCACCTACGCGCTTGCGTATGCATGGCGCAGCGCTAATGTCATTACATGCGCGCCCATGTCTTGTACAATGTACACTTGTCTCTTGCCCTTTTTTAAGCTGCATTGTATGCAGCACGTGTGTTGTGTGTGTCCGATCAGACCATGCCTATTCATCTCTCTCGGGGCGATAACTCCGTTCCGCCAATGTTTTAATGTTTTATACGGGGGGAAACAATGTGGGGGGAAACGTTGTGGTACATTTACTACCTTCTGGGCGCGCGCGCATAATCATCATTGTCGTCGTTGTCGTCGTTGTGCCTATTGTAGGTGGGATCGCGGAAAAAACAAAACACATCACATAGATGTTAGTCATACGCGCGCCCACGTTTTCCCAAAGCACTTTGTCAAGGTTTCGGAGAAGCAGAGGGCGGAACAGCCTTGTGAATGGTCTTCCAGGGTGACTCCTCGAAAATAGCAGAATATACGGTATACCAAAGCTGAATCGCTCTCTCTCTCTCTCTCTCTCTCTCTCTCTCTCTCTCTCTTTAATGTGGGCCTGCTATCATGAGGAAATAAGCATCGCCCGGGAGCTCTCTCCTCTCCCCCAAAAAGTAGCAGCTGCAAAATGGGCGATAGAACTGCAGACGCACTCTCTCCGTCTATTTTCGAAACACTCACACATAAGCTGAAAAAGGTCGGAGAGAAAACGAGTATGGGGTGACGTCGGTCGGATGGAATGGAGGGAGGGAGGGAGGGGGGACGGAATGGGGTATTAAACACCACAGTTGCAGTTGTCGACGCTCTTCGCTCCCGTCTCGTTCCTGCGGGCGCGCCGCGCAGAGTGGCAGATCGAGGAGGGCTGCGGGGTGCACAAGGTGGGTCTACCTCTACCTCTACCCCTCTCTCTCTCTCTCTCTCTCTCTCTCTCTCTCTTCTCTTTCTCTAACCCTCTCTCTCTCAGAACGAGGCGCTGCACCACGTGATGGACCGGGTGTGTGTGATGTGTCACGAGATGTTCAGCCACGAGCAGTCGAATATGAGGGCCAACTGCAGGTAAACCCAAAATGCAGCACTCTCTTTTTCTCTTTTTCTCTCAGTCTCTCCCTCCCTATCTTTCTCTCTGATGTGAGCGGTAGACTGATTGTGTCCAAGCGACGACAAACCAAGTTCCAAATACCAAACATCACGACCACAAACTTCCTTCTGTTTCCAGGAAGAACTGTTTCAACAACGACGAGTTCCGGCAGTGTGTCACGCTGTTCAGCCCCAATAAATAAGGCGCCCACGTGGCTCCGCCCCCTACGCCCCGCCCACTCTCATCACTGGGGCCCGCCGCTACTCAGGGACCGCGTCCTAGACACACCTAGCCGACACAGCCCCCTCAGCTATCAACTATCCCTTCCTCGTTCAAAATACACACAATCCAACCATAAATTCGCTATTGTCATGATTAGTGTCTCTTTCCTTTCGACTGGACCTTAACAAACAGCACACTTGAGCCCCCGTAGAGACGTGAATTAGAGTACCCTTATTTCTACATCAGTGAGTTTTTGAGTTATCGTAGCGTGTTTATATTGCAACCCTCTTTTATGTCCTTGCGATACCCCTCGTTCTCACACATCTCGGTGTTCCAAACTGTCGTTATCACCATTTCATACCGGATACAACTACATATTTATGCACCGTGTTTGTTTTACGTTTTTTGTCTTGCATAAAACGTGTTTTTGTTCTGGTAATCTGTTGAAAATGGGGAGGGAAAGGGAAGAGAAAGTCTGCCTGGATCACATTGTTTTATCGGCTCTGGTTGCGTATGTAGTGCAGATTGGAGGTGTGAAAGGAATGTGGGAGATAAGCGTGTGCGTAGTGTCCCCTCATCAAGAGGATTGGATTGGATAGGCTCTGCACAGACGCCGGTGCACTCTAGGGCTACGGTCAATCCCTTGCCTCCCACACCCCCTCTAATATATACCGCAAATGAGAGATATTAATAGCCAAATCTTGCTAACTATATGAAGTCAGCGCGAACGCTTATCTCTATGAAATCACTGAGACACATACTCAGTGTGTTGATCGAGCGATTAATCTTTATAGAGAGCTGGAGTGGGAGACAGTGGAGAGTGCTGAGACGTGAGAGCGCGCGCGGCACGGCCGCCCGGTAATCAGTACAATATCACTTGCGTTTATGTATGTTTGATCTCGCGAATCGCGGTCCTCCTTTATAATAGGTGATAAGGCTGGCGATCAGTGTCGCCGCTCCGGAATCAGTGTGCTGCGCTCTCGAGCGTTCCCTTCACTTGCTAGACCTCCCGTCTAATGCCTCGCCATAGTTTCAGGGTATGGACAATCAGAATCTCACGCTGCTCGTAGCGGCGCTGAAGCTGGAGGTGGAGCAGATGAAGAACGACTTCTCCGAGAACGAGAACGCCTTCTTTCTCTGCTCCATGGCTCTTATCATCTTCTGTGAGTACTCCGAGTACTCCGAGCACTCGGTAACTTCACCCATGCCTCCCTTCCAGTGATGCAGTGTGGTTTCGCGTTCCTCGAAGCGGGAGCGGTGCGCAGTAAGAACACCACCAACATTCTCATCAAAAACCTCCTCGACTCATGTGAGATCACGATTCATGCTTCTTTCAAATACCATTTGTCTCTAGGCATTGCTGTGATTGGCTACTGGTCTTTGGGGTGGGCGTTTGCGTATGGTCCCTCGTCGGATCCCGAGGTCGGCCTGTTTATCGGCTCCTCCCAGTTCTTCCTCTCCAACATGACCAACTACCCCAAGTGAGTGTCATGACTATTCGCTCGCACAACCCTCGCGCAGGTTCTTCTTCCAATACGTGTTCGCTGCCACGTCTGCCACCATCGTGTCTGGAGCTGTGGCGGAGCGATGCGAATTCGTCAACTACATCACCTACTGCTCCGTCATCTCCAGTCAGTGTGTCTCACGTTTCCGAGTATACTACCCCACGCGCAGCTCGTTGCATAATGCATAATCTCGTATGCATAGGCACTACGTGGTCAGAGAAAGAATCACAGTGCATAACAGGAAACTTCGGGAGGCAGAAAATACACACTCACACACTCCTCGCCACAAAAAATAATTGCATTCACGCACTGCTTTGTGTGTGTGTGTGTGTGTCAAAAGCACGCAATTGTTCTATGAACACACATGTGTGCGTAAATAGAATGAAAAAGTGCAATTAGTATAACCACCCGAGTCGCCCCCGCAAATAAGTGGACTTGTGCTCTTAGTGTAAGTACGTTTTTTTCAGCCTTTGTGTACCCGATCCTGACTCACTGGGGATGGTCGGAGCAGGGATGGATGTATCTCGGAATCCAGTCCGGAGACATTTCCGTCCAGTATATGGTGAGTGAGCACATTTAAACACTCTGATATCATCGCCGTCTTTAGAGCGCAGGCATTTTGGTTTGGCAAGAATTCTAAGCCGGTCGCGTCTAAGAGGCTCCCTAGGGAGGGGACCTTTTGACATTTCGCTGATTCGAATCGCATATACATAGTACATGCACTTGTTAATTAGAGGTCATGGGTAGATTCACTGGGGAGTTTCCGAAAACTGCACATGTGATATTTGATATGTCACACTGTCACACAATTAGAGTTAAAGTGATATCACCAAAAGTTACCAAAAGGGGGTCTGAAAGAAAGGGTTGCAGGACTTTGCGGGTGCTGGAGTGGTTCACCTCTGCGGAGGCACGATCTCGTTCATTGCTGCCTACATCATGGGCCCTCGCATCGGCCGCTTCCCGAAAGCTGGAGAGGAGGAGTCGATCGAAATCAAGGGTCACTCTGTCCCGGTAAGTCGCTGCCCGTATTTACAATTAGCAGCACAGGTGCTAATCTCGAAAATCCTTATCATCCCGGTACAGCTCCTTTTTTTCGTGTGACAAGTGCGTGATAGGGGAGCAATGGTCAGATTGTGATCAAATCCCGAGAGTGGATGTAGGGGCAACTACACTGGTAAGCGGGTTGTCTTCTGCAGGAATGGGTGTGGAAGTGGATTGTAGCGCATTACACCTGTAAGCCCGGATCTATGGCACTAGCTCAGCCTGACTATACAACATGGAATGTTCTCGAAAGTGCGAGGGAATGTGTAGTCTCTTGTCAGCAAATCAGTGCAGCGAATGCGCATATGATGCACTAACGGGAATCGAAGAAAACCTATCACCAGCGGGGGTGGATGAGGTGATGAGGATTGTAGAGATTTATATTTTATCACTTTTGCTAATAATAACTAATAATAACTTGAAAGAATTTTTGGTACTTGAAGTTCTACAATATATTTCAGTTCGCCGCGCTGGGTGGATTCATTCTCATGTTCGGATTCCTCGCTTTCAACGGAGGCTCGATGGCGGATATCGTCAAGCCGGGAGAGGGAAACATTGTCGCCCTCGCTATGGTCAGTGTAAGGGACAGACATATACTGGATGGTCCCTATTCTATTTTTGTGAGTCCACGAGTCACCCGCAGATCCTCTCACAACATACTACATACCCTCTCACAATACCTCGGAGATTACTAGTTGCCTATCATTTTAGAACATTCTCGATTGGATCTATACATGCGCTTACTGATTTCCTCTTATCGCCTCTCCCACTTGTTCTGTTCACTTTCTCTCGCCAATCATTCCACGTCTCCTCCTCGAATTATCAATTATCAGCGATTAGCTCATTAGTTCGATATACTGATAAGGAATGTGAATACTTATTTATGGGGTTTATAATTAGACATTTGAAACTGTACATAATTATACATACAATACAAAGTCAATTTCAGATCAACACTATTCTGTGTGGAGCGTTTGCCGCGCTGACCTACCTCAGCATTCACTACGCCACTAATGGAAAGTGGACTCTGATTCTCACCATCAACGCCTGTCTTGCCGGTGCGTGAAGTTTATTGTGTTACCAGTTACCGCATATTGTCTGTGACTCAACAACTCGTTGACGTATCCGTATATCTATACTTCCTATGCTGGAGCGTTTGCCGCGCACTTGTGAGATTAGTGATAGTTTCTTGCGCCGACTTAGTCGCTACTAATCTTGGGTTCAGTTCCATAGTGATATCGGGGCAGCAAAAAAGATTGAAAAGATCGAAAGGGAGAGCACGTATTTCCACATTCAGTAGATTTATACAATAGTGCGATGACACAGCAATATTATGTCTTTCATCTGATGAAACTATCCGGAAGTACTCCTAATCTGCACGATTCGCTCTTCTGCAATCTGCATTATATGCAATCTCCCTGAAAAGAATAACATAATAAGATATGTGCGTATAGGTGTTATTGAAAACAGAGGGGGTTGCATGCACGTTTTTCACGGCTTTCGTCACTGATCACGTACATATAAGATGAATGACAATACAAATGAGAGATTTGTTAAGTTTGCTAATACGCACTCCATCACACTGATTGCTGTAGAGGATAAATGGATGAAACACTGATGCATGATAAGTACAAGGCTTGCGGTGATTGCAGGTATGGTGTCTGCGTGCGCGGGATGCAACCGGATGGAGCCGTGGGCGTCGTCCTTCACCGGAATCGGAGCCGGACTCATCTACCTCGGACTCTCCAGGCTCATGCTCTAGTGCGTAGCAACCAGCAAGTACTGAGAACACTGTACACATATGCATTGCAGCTGGAAGATCGACGACCCTCTGGAC
Organism: Rhabditoides inermis; assembly: GCA_963966185.1. Lineage (NCBI taxonomy): Eukaryota > Metazoa > Nematoda > Chromadorea > Rhabditida > Rhabditidae > Rhabditoides > Rhabditoides inermis. The sequence goes on along the minus strand of CAWZYM010000396.1, from coordinate 696,134 downwards.
GCGTTCGCGGTGCACGCTGGCGGCGGCTTCTGGGGCCTCTTCTCCACCACCATCATCTCGCACACCGGAGTCGCGTACGCCATCTGCGACGTCATCGGAGGCGCCGACTCGATCCGCGTCGGACAGGCATTCGCCGTGAGTACACTTAAGGGTCTTCTTAGATGCACTTTTACCCTGAACTATTGTTCGGGGTGGTCCAAAGAAGGTCCAAACAAGCCCCGAACAGTCTCGTTTTCAATGGGAAATCGTTTGGCCCAAACACTTTCTATTGAGGGCAAACTTTGCCCGAACACGTCCGAACATCGCTCGGCAGCCCCAAACAACCCCGAAAGATTAGCCCAAAACAATGAAATGAGAGAGAATCGCTTGGAGCTCGCTGGGTCCCGAAACGAGTGACCTTTCATGTGATGATAGAGTATGATAGCATGACATCATGCCAGCCTGCGCGACCGCTCGGTCGAAACAGCTGATTGCCAGCAATGAGAAAACGTAGAAAGTGGGTTCTGGTTTTGATTGTTTCGTCATTACTTCATTAACTTGTGACCTGTTTCGAGTTAAATGTGCTCTGATAGTGTTTCTTTTTCTGATATGTACTCATCAGCCCCTTAAACACACAATCAAGTGGTTGAATTCAAAAATCACTTTCGAAATGGAGGAAACTGGAGCCTCAAGGCATATCACACGAATCGCACAAAGAAAAGGCAAATATAGGGAGTACAATTCACGAAAAAGTCAATGACAAATCTCCAAACACAGTGATATTATCAACAACAACTTCACAAACATCCTTTTTCTCATCGCAGTCGATCAGCTGTTTCGACCGAGCGGTCGCGCAGGCTGGCATGATGTCATGCTATCATACTCTATCATCACATGAAAGGTCACTCGTTTCGGGACCCAGCGAGCTCCAAGCGATTCTCTCTCATTTCATTGTTTTGGGCCAATCTTTCGGGGTTGTTTGGGGCTGGCGAGCGATGTTCGGACGTGTTCGGGCAAAGTTTGCCCTCAATAAGAGGTGTTTGGGCCAAACGATTTCCCATTGAAAACGAGGCTGTTCGGGCCTTGTTTGGACCTTCTTTGGACCACCCCGAACGATAGTTCAGGGTAAAAGTGCATCTAAGAAGACCCTTTAGTGAAAGCGAAAGACCGACTCATATCTAAGGATCGATTTCGCCCACCTAAAATTTGCTCGGAAAGAGGGTCGGATTTTGATGAGGCATCTTCAAACATTCCAGCAAGTGGGCTGGCAGCTGGTGTGTATCGCGGCTATCATCACGTGGTCGACCCTCTGGATGCTCCCCATCTTCCTCATCCTCAAGAAGGTGCGAAGGATAAGAGAGATTATTATGAGATTATTATGTAACAAGTATACAATCAAACACCTAAGTTATATATTGATTCTGAAAGTAACTTAATACTTGAGAGTTTACGTCTGCAGGTCGGCAAGCTGCGTGTGACGCCGGAGGTTGAGATGAAGGGACTGGATATCTACAAGCACGGAGAGGCCGCCTACCCCCTCCACGCATACGGACACGGTAGGCGTTTCTTGTCCTTCTTGTTTCTCTTTCTTTTCTACAGTCCTGTTCAGGATGGGACGAGTTCGAGCCGGTGAAACAGGCGGGCACAGGCGGATCGGTCAGCAACCACAGGAAGCTGTCCGCAAACGCCGAGAGTGAGTCTCCGTTCCCCCCCCCCCCTCCATCGATCAATCCATTGATTGTTTGATCGGCCGCCGCCGCCGCCGCCACGGGGCAAGGAGTGTGATAGGCGGATGGCCCGTCCGTGATTGTATTGATTAGCCGGCGCGTTGATTAGTGCGCGGATCGTGGCGGGTGTGATAAGCCGATGCAAGACCAAACCATCAGAGAGCGCACAGAAATCCCGGGGGACCAATGGAACGAGTTGGCTATTATGTGATGTTGCAGTTTCTCTGGAGGAGCTGGCTGCCGCCTACGACAGACGCACTTCCATCGCGCCCGTCGGATTCGGAAAGAGGGTCAGTGTTCGTTGCTTGATTGTTGCTCACAGTGTTGTTTGTAGAAGTCGGTGTACCACAACCCCACCGTCTATGAGCATCCCGAGTTCCACAGGGACGCCAAGGTCAAGAAGGAGCACAAGAGGAAGGTGGGCTATGACGACTATTATTGTTTTCTATTTGGGAGGGAGGCAGTGTGTGTGTGGGGCGTGTAGCACCCGCATATCTCTGCGGCGGAAGAGAAAAGCACATAAAACTTGTCGTGTCAGTTTATCGCTCCTCAAATTTTACAAAGATGCAGTTTATGCAATGCGAGCAGCCGGGGTCTGAAATGTGTCGCGCGAACAGTTCGAGATTTTGCGAGTGATTTATTCATGTGAATCTGCGCTGCGTACTCGCAGCACCCTCCATGCACTCTCTCAGCGCGTACACCGTGAATCAACAGTATAATTATGTGAAGTTCGCGGAAAAAATAATTACGACGATAGGAAAACTACTATAAACGAGAGGGAAAAACATGTAAATTCAGGTGACCCACGAGGAGACCCCTGCTACCCGTGTCGAGACTGTTCGCGAGATGTATGGCGACGGACCCGCCAACTCATGGAACTAGATCTGATGACCCCGCCCACCAATCGGCGCGCAGACTCCGCCTCCTAGGTACCGCCCCCTCTCTCTCCAACAACCTCAGCGCCCCCACGAGTCTTGCCGCCCTTGTAATATATGTGTGTAGAGAGTGCCTAGATTTTAATATTGTGTCATTTCTTGGTGTGTTGTTTGTATCGATAAAGGTGTGTTCGAACTGTCAAGGGGGAGAGCGAAAAGAGGGTACCGTTTCAGAAGTTTGCTGATGTCACTACGTCTCTTTTGTAGTGTGACAATGACCAATCCTCTCTCTAATCTCTCTGAATCTATTTTCTCAATCTCAATTCCTCTCTTTTCTCTGTCAGCGCGCGGTCGCGTGCCTGCTTTCCCTGTTATTCCCCCGACCCCTGAACAATGCTGTGCGGCGGAGGACACTAACTGGACTGGTACTCGATTTTGCTACTCTCTACATCTACGGCATTGAGACTGGACAGGAATCCTCGAAGACGACGAAACTCCTGGAGATGTCTCTTCGCGATCGATCGTTGAAGCCCGGATCTTCCGCCGCCGAGATCGAAACTTCCCCAGAAGCCGCAAGCAGGAGATGACATGCACCACCAATAGCACGTACGCATCCTCGGGACTATCGAAATCCGTGTTATTGGGACTCGCAGTAGGCGTTGGATTACTGTATTTTACCGTAACCTTGTGGTAATTTACATAATTGTAATGTGCTACTTGATTCGAGATAAATATTCTGATTCTGATTCTCTCTGATCAACAACATTTTTAGATATTTTTAAACACATTTCAGGATTCTAGAATGTCTCGTCCGAACATCTTCTACTTGATCAGGGAATGTTGCTATATGATGCTCACTGGCGTCAGGGCAGGGCGAAGATGATGTGTTCAATTTGGTCGGGAACAGAGAAACTTTCTTAACTTTGCTCGATGATTCGCCTACTTCCCCGAAGTCATTGCGACTTCAACACCACTTATCACACAAACAATAAGAACTATGATCTTTTGCTTTCAATTTACGCTCGCTGTTCGCTACCACCACAGCGACTACTATCGTGAGGACCAGAAGAGATGTGATGTACGCATTCTGCTACATTGTCCACCGCTGCGTTATCGCAGTTAAGCGGATGAAAACAGGGAACTAGTGAACATTCCGGTCCGTGTGAGCTGCGACAAAAACGGAGAGAAAGGGGGAATGCTGAGATAGCCACGAGTTTATGTGTTTGGTGATAGCAGAGCGGTGCGAATCAAAGAGCTGACGGGAAGAGCTGACGGGAAAAGAGTGAGATGACGAGAATTTATCTCTCCGAAATTGCGTTCGCGATCACTCACTGGGGATGGGCAGAGAGGTGGATGAAGGCCTTGCGGTTAGGATATGACAAGTCCGTTCAGCAAGGCACCATCATCTTCGTCCACCACGTATCCTACCACCTATGTATGTACCTTCATACAAGGCTGGGAAGAAAATGGCTGGGAAGAAAATGGTACACCTGAAGGAGTCATTTCACTCATTGCGGATGATCTCATAGGTAAATTAGTGTGATCTCAGGATTAATCATTCTTTTACCTAGGATCTTGTTGAAGAATTGGTGAGCTGGTGTGTTTCCGTGAGTGGGCGGGATCAATGCGTGATTGCATCTCGGCATCTCGCGCATTTCTCTTTTACGATTGGTCATCCTTGCGATTCACCCAAACCTGATCGTAGTGATACCATGGCTGAGTGGTCTAGTGGTATGATTCTCGCTTAGGGTGCGAGAGGTCCCGGGTTCAATCCCCGGCTCAGCCCGATGTTTTGCCATTTCTGTTGGCGGGTTTTGGAGCGTTCGTCCACATGCTTGGTCTTTTTCGTTTATTAGAGGTTCGACCGGAGGTATTTTGTGTTCCCATACAACCATCCGCTTTAGCTATGGGTAGATTGTAAGTAGTTTCCGCATAAATGTTCCTGCATATGTTGAGAGTTGAGATCAGCGCGTTCATAGCTTCAGAGACACCCCTATGATTATCCATGATCCATATATGTAGCGAGGACGAGGCCAGGAACTGCTTACTATTTTTAGGATAGATAAGCGAAACTCTCTTTATCATTCACTGATTTCAGAACAAATACGCCATAAACAATCGCGTCTTTTTAGAATCACCAGAATAAAACTAATCATTTTCATAGATGTATAGAGTATAGACCCGGTCTCTGATCTATGGTAGACCGTGTTTTGTGGCACATATCAAGATCAAACAGGACATATGTGAAATTGCCTCCAATATTTCCTTTGACATGAGAGTTTTTACTCATGTGTGATAGTATAAATTTGGAACAACTAAAGGACAATGCAAAAGCAACATAATGCGAAATATTATTCTGTGTATTTGTGTAGGGTTGTCATCAATATCTGCTAACTATCACACCACCTCGACTTGTAACCAACTACACAGCTCAGGATATATTCCAAGGACTGCCGGTATGTTACTGTGTTGGTGTTGATGTACAATTAGAAAATAGGAAGAGCAACGTCTGAGATTATGGGAGTTGACGGAAAGTATCTACGAGCAATTCGAAAAGACGACGAAGAGCGAAAGATGTGCACTCGCCGACAATGATGTGAGCTCAGATTTTTTTCTTCAAATTTAGTATTTGAGTTTAGAATATCGATGAAATTCTGGAAAACTTTATATTTCAAGCGATTTATTTAATGAAGGACTCGTATGGTTATCTGGAAGAAAGGAAGGACATGTTTGTCAGCGACTGTAGCCTATACCAACTGTCGATTGCAAAAGTGAATTACAACCAGCGCGGCAGCGCTGGTTGGTTTGTGTTAACCCTAGTCGCGCGCTAGAATCGGCAAAAGGCGATTGAACGAAAGGTTCCTTAGAATCTTTACGAGAACAATGTGATGCTGATAGATGTTATCAGGATGTTAGAAAATGGTTAAGTTTCGATTTTGGTAACGCTAGCTGTTGTAGGAAGCGAGATACGCGCGCGCGCCCCCTGAGGGGCAGGCAATCCCCCGTGTACGGAACGTTTTCTAGGGGGGGGGGGGGGTGGCGCGCACCGGCTGCCCCCAGCAGACATGAGGTGCACAATCCGCACTGCCTGTGGATTGCACTGATATCGTTTAGATCGCTTGCTCTGCCGTGCGCACAGTAGTGTTGTGGTTAGCGATTGCGCACGTTGAGACACATGGCTCGAGTTCGGTTCCGGCTGGTGGCAAACCTTTTGTAATATATGATTTTACATAGAAATGACATTGGAATTGTAAATTTTCCCATCAGCATTACAAAAACTCTTTTTTGCAAATTTTATACAATTTTGGACTCAACAAGGTGGGTGAACTGTTGGATTTCAAAAAAAAATGTTTTGTGGTTCATGTTAATGTAAATAGATTTATACGAAATCCAATAAAAGTACATTCATTATCTTTTAAAAGGACTTCCGTAAGAGAAGAGTTTGTGTTACTCAACGTAATGCAACAAAAGCTCATGCATTTTATCAATCGAAATAGTACACAAACCTGCTCCAATAGTTCAACAAGTTAAATATAATCGATCGGATACCGAAATCAATTTCCCGACACACAACATTTGCTCGCATTAGTTTTTATTGCAGAAAGAGCAGGTTTGTTTACTATTTCGATTGATAAAATGCATGAGCTTTTGTTGCATTACGTTGAGTAACACAAACTCTTCTCTTACGGAAGTCCTTTTAAAAGATAATCATTATTCCAGTATGCCCTCATATGAATTTAGGCGATGTCCTCTCTCGTTGCCGAATGCGGCGAGCCAGAAATAGACTTTGACATGATTGATACACTTTACGATCTGATTGATTCGATGGAATACAAGAATCGCATTCTTCCCAACAAACAGATGTTGAAGGAGCGCGAACAGTTCAACACACTATTCGCAGGTTAGAGAAAGATTTTTCGAAAATTATATAATGTAGATCTCTATTTTCGCTACGAGCACTTGCCGGAAGAAATTGGTGGATCGGTCCACTCCACCTATGGATACCGAATGAGAAATAAACTCGATTTCCTTCGCGCACTCAAACAGCAACTGCGATATGCAGTCGAGCGAGAGGAACAAACGTATGTCATTCCTTATTTTATAACAGTATCAGCTTCACTCTTCACTTCAGAAAATGCATTCCCAAGCTTCTATTCGTGTCCAGTGGATTCAATCGGGCCAGAGTCGACGAATTTGCCACAGTGTTTCATGTTCAAATACTGTTCTTTGTGAGGCAAAAGACAATTGAAATAGGGGTAGATTCCACTTTGCAGGAATACATCTCGTCTCTGTGCATCGCAGTGATTGGTCGGGAGAATGGGAGAGAGGCGACTGTGATGAAAGCGGCGGTGGGGAAAGAGTTGGCGACAGCTCGCGACTTCCACGCCACCTGGTTCGATCTACTGTACGACAGCACGTGGCCGCGAATCAAGTGGAGGTTGGTCGAACACCACATGCGACAAGTGCCAGCCGAGGGGGACAGGGACAAGCACTACAAGATAATGGCCGACAGCCTGCGCGACAATATGAAGCATGTGGGACATGGTTGGGCGTAGTTACAAAAGTAAATTAGGTATGTACGTTTCAGCTACAATCGGCAATACTTGGTGACAGAGCCAGCAAAAGATGATCATCTATTCTTCGGTTCGGAATACGAATCTGCAACGAATCGCGTAAATGGTGCACAGTGCATTGTGATACGAGCATCTAGCAAGAAGTGTGTGGGTAGAACAACTCTCTTGGATCTGTTCATGAAGCAAGTCAACACCACCATCATGTTTAGGAAACTACTCGTTTCTCCCATTCCGGAGGGTATCAGTATTCTACAACAAGAACAAAAACCCATCGATCTTCTAGCTTATAAACAGCATGGTAGCTTCGCTATCATTAAGACGTCAGCGTTCCCGGATTCTGAGTGTCGTGCGGTGTTAGGGTATGCAGGACTGGACAATTCGATGAAAAGCTTTTCTTTCTCCACCCCTGGCTTTCCCTCGTCTCCCTGTCGCGGATGGCATCTCATTCTTGCAGCTTGAAAAGTTGTCATATCGAAATAATAAACACTTTCATCTTTCTTGTCGTCATTTTAAGCAGATACGTTCCGGGGTTCAACTGGGGGGGGGGTACACTCGAAAAATGAAAGAAAACCAAAATTTAAACGATCCTGGTTTTAGAAGCGTTGAGTTGTGGAATGTGAGGTGCAGGGAGAATAATGAGTACTGCGTCAAACATGTGATATAGTGAGAATGATATCACATCACTCATTAGAACAGTTACACACAACACAATATAACATGTTTTTTGTCCTCGGATTCCTTCCTCTCTTTCAACAAAAACTCTTGAACAGTTCCTAACATCTTTGTTCGGAATGTAGTCTCTGCGCCATAATCTCTTGTGATCGTGCTATCAGCCATCAGACTGATTCAATAACTCTGATAATTCAAGTCGCACAGGCGTTGTTATTTAGTTCCGATGCACTAGTGAATTGATCACTCGACAGTTTGGACTGCTTGTGTGATATCGGTACGTCATAGCCATTCAGATGATACATTTGGAATCTCTAACTACGAGGAGAGAGATGGAGAGAGGGAGGTAAAGAGATACTTAACTTTCAGCAAATCTGTGTACCTTAGTCATGTCAACCTCTTCTGTATTATGTCCCTGTTTTCAGTTGTACTACTCTCTCTCTCTCTCTCTCTCTCTCTCTCTCTCTCTCTCTCTCTCTCTCTCGAAAACTTCGGTATTGTCAAGAAGCGAATCAATCATATCAATACGAAGCGGTAGCGAAATGAATGTTCTTCTGCAACAATCGATAATATGAATGATAATAAATTGTTATATCGATTGATTGGTCTTGTCACGAGTAGATCAGTGGAGGGAATTGCGCGGGAAATAGGCAGCTGCGCGGGGCAGTCAATAGCAGCCGGGCTGAATCGACACTCGTCCCTCTGACCCCTCGCACAATGTGTTTTCCGCCTCTTTTCCAGTCAACACCTTGTATGTTTGTAACAGTTTTTTTTGTTTATCGTTCCTGAAGTTATTCATATTTCACCAAGTTATGATGTATTCATCAGACATTCATTGGATGTGTTAATTTGACATCTTTTTCCGTACAATTGTGATTTGTTATCTTGTTCGAATTGGTTACTAAACTAAATTCACTTTTTGATACGTTTTCATGTTTACTTGTTTCAAAGTGTTGTCGTTGTTCCTTCTTGAAAAGAGTTTTATCCCCGTGCGCCCAAGTATATATTCATTACGTGCACTGAAAACAACGTTTGTTGCAACATGTATGCTCTTATTTGCTACAGATTAAGCGTTACAGAACATTTGTTACAAATTGAGCGTTAGTGTGGTTAGGCTATGAAAACAACCAGCAACACCGTATACCGTGTTTGTTGCTATATGTCGCGTCGTGAAACCTATTCCATCCATGTTTGCGCTTTTACAAAAACAATATATAAGTCTTGTCGCTGTCTTGCTGAGCAGTATATATCAATGTGAGTGTTGCAGTATGTACCGGAGCGCGCCGGAGCCGGACTGTGCCCGTCGGAACGAGCCTGCGACGCCGTCGCCGTCCCGCCTCCACCTCTCCCGCCGCATGCTCAGCACCACCCCCGTCGCCGCGTCCTCGCCCCTCGTCGGACGCACCGGGTACCTTACATCTCCCTATATTTATCAATCAAACTATTCTAAAAAGATTTTGCCTCACGTGTACTTGTTGAGGACGCAGCGCGTGGAGATGCCTCCCATCTCTCCCATCGCCTGCCGCTCCCCGTACGCGGACATGCGACAGCACAAGGTGAGTGTGGAAGCTGTGTGCACGCAGTGTACCTCTATTGCAGTCTCCCCTCGACCGGTCCCTGGAGCGGCTGGGCTCGCCCTCGCTGCGAACTGTCTCGCCCGGTCGCTTCCCCCTCGAGCGATCCTGCGTGGCCAAGGGCGACATCTCCATGTAGGTTCATTGATTGTGTGTATTGTACTTTTGTTGTGTTCAGGCTGACGGAGGAGCTGGCTCGCTTCCACATTGCGAGCCCGTCGGCTGGTGATGTGGTCGAGAAAGAGGAGGAGAGGCAAAGTGAACCTGCCTCGCCCGGAAATTTCGACATATCTGCCAACATTCGCAGGTTAGCGTTTGGAATAGTATCGTTTGATAACTAGTTAGATAATCGATTTATTGATCGGCCTTTTTATTCGCAGGGCGGCTGCGATGGTGAACCTGGCGAACCCCAACTTCGCGCAGCCCAAGAAGCTCGAATTCGACTCTAGCGGGTCGGACCTCTCCAAAGAGCTGCACTCGTTGTCGCAGGACATAAGCGAGCGGTGAGTGGTGGAACTGAGATCATCGATGTATTGATTGACTTTCAGTTCGACTTTGGATTCGGACGAGGGTGATGTGCTGTCGTACGTGCAGCCCGTGTCGCGTGTGGACGAGTCGAACTCTCGCTCCGTCACCCCACTCGTCGTCACACACCACAACAGGGCCGATCTCAGCGGAGGATCGGATGCGGTGAGTGCGCGGCGCTGCGTGGAAGCGTGTCACTGCATTGTTCAGATGTCTCTGTGCACCCCGGAGCCGTCGGAGACCTCGCCGCAGACTCGCGCCACCTCCTCTCTGTCCGACGTACGCTTTGTCATGTTTACCGGGATGACGATTGTATTCATTGTTCAGATGTCGTTGTGTACACCGGAGCCGGAGGAGAAGGAGGACGGCAAACTGCTCGAGCCACGCGATGTATCTTCCGATGCGAGTAGTTTTTTTGTTTTGTTTTATTATTTTTTTTACCACGTGTTGTTAATCAACCGTAATTATTATTATATACTAAATAATGTCATCTTGTTCTGGTTTCAGATGGAGCTGTGCTCGTCGACTAACAACTCGTTTGTCATCGCTACCGCGCCCCCTCGCCCGCCTCCGCCCAACATTGTGATCCCATCGTGAGTTGTTTTTGAAATTTCATTATTCGGGATTAGAGATACTTTTAGATAGGTTGTTGATTATAGGCTGTATTCCAGGTTGACGGCTTACTCTGCTCATCCCTACTTTGACGGGTATCGCATCGCACTCGACGATATTCTCGATGAAATGAATCAGATTGTGAGTTGATGGGGTTGTGTGTTCTATTCCAGACTCTTGCGAAAGATGTTATGAATAATTTATACGGTTTTTTAAAGAACACGTGAAATACCATAATGTAGAAAGAGAGAGAGAGGGAGATTGTAGCAAAATACATCAAAACGAATCGTGTGCAAGTATTGTTGAACAGTGATTAGGAAATTGAAAGCGATTCTCATTACGGATAATACGGATGATGTTTTTGTTTCGAAATGAAGCTATGTATATATTGTATTGTTATGATTGTACATGTTTTAGACCCTGTCGGACAATGATCTGGTGCTTGTGATGCGCAGGATGGGCCTGCCCGGCTGGTTCAAGGCAGTCGTCAAGAAGGACATTGTCTGCGCCAAAAGGGTGAGCGGGGTCGTCGTGTGTGGAACGAGGGTTGAGAGAGTGTGATTGGTCCATTGTGACTTGTGGAAGGTGCCGGTGACAGCTCTGTGGTACAAGTTCATGAACATGTACGGGTGCTGCTCGACGGATGGAGAGATGTGAGTCTGCGTCCTCTCTCTCTCTCCCTCCCTCCCTCCCTCCCTCCCTCCCTCCCTCCCTCCCTCCCTTTTCCCTCCCTCCCTCTTTCCCTCCCTCCCTCTCTCTCTCTCTCTCTCTCTCTCTCTCTCTCTCCCCCTCTCTCTCTCATCCCACCCCTTATAGGATGTCGTTCATGTTGACTGGCCGTCCGTCGGGCTCGTTCCCCACCTCTGCTCTCGCTCCCATTGTCCTCGACATTGTCGACTCTCACCCCAACCTCATCCACCTCAAGGGAACCAACTTTATCACGTCCTACGTCGATGTTGTGAGTTTTTGTGTCGATGTTTAGAAAGTATTGTGATTTTAAATATTGTAATTTGTTTTCCTCTGAAATATTGGTATCCGATAATCAAAAAGTGATTTTTCGATTATTTTTTCTACATTTGTAGGTGCTCGCTCGAGTCGAGTTCTGGTGTGGTGCGGCCGGCACGGGAAAGCTGACGGGTCGCAAGCTGGAAGAGTGAATCTCTCTCTCTCTCTCTCCCCGCCCCACTGAGTTGTATTTGTTGCAGGGCTGGTTTTATGGAGGCTATCGCGTCCATCGACACGATCTTCAACCCCAGCTCCTCCATGAACATCGTCAACGATGTGGGCGGCGTTGTGACTGTCTTGTGCATTTGCATCCTTGCAGGAGTCGCGCTTCTTCGCCTACGAGCAGTTTGTGTCGCTCTTCTCGATCTACACTCGCTGCGGCGGCACGAAGGACACTGGCATCTCTGCCGAGCAGCTGCACAGGGGACGACTCGAGTGTGAGTCGAAGGTGGAGTGTAATGTAATGCTTATCGTAATCGACAAGGATAGACATACACAGGAGCAATAAATAACGAAAATGCGAATACAACAAGTAGCTACGGATGGGACATCCTTGTGAATCATTCCCAACGACATATTTAGACGTGCCTCCGTCGGTGTGTCATTTGTTGTGTGATCGCCTGCCGGGCGGGCGGATGACTCTGCCCCAGTTCACGCAGTACCTCATGGCCGATCTCGACCGCCATACCAAGCAGAGGTGAGGGAGGCAAGCGGCATTATAGCTGATAGCAAAGTTTTTGTGATACGATGATGTGACGATAGCTAGCGATCGCGATGTCTAGTGTGGTCATTGTGATCATGTAGTCTAACAATACAGACTGTACTTATTGCGCGAATATGACGCATGGTTAGAGAATGTTTTGATGGCGACTTGTGTTGCAGCGTGCGCTACTGGTTCACGGTTCTGGACGAGTTTGGTGCGGGCGAGATTGGCATGGGAGCGCTCTTGTGCCACTACATGGATGTGAGTGGGAGTGGGCCTAGAGGAGTGGAGTAGTGTACGCATTGGTGTTGCAGATTCAAGATCATCTCGAGTCGCGCAACGTGCAGACTCTCCATTGGCAGCAGATCTCATCCATGGTGTGCAACTATACCACGTTGGTGTCACTGTTCTCGTTGTAGATCATCGACCTGGTGAAGCCGGCCGACCCGAACAAGCTCACTCTCGCCGAGCTCCTCAACGGAAGGTCTTATCGGTGGGTGGGAGTGAGAGGAGTGCGACAGAGTGGGAGAGGGATTGTCCGTTTCAGCGCGCTGGTTGTGGCCACGAATGCGTATATGTTCATTGAGCAGGAGGCGACGGATGCGATCACCGAACCGCCTGCAGGCGGATACTTTTCCGCGTATGTGTTCATTATGTTTGTTGGTGTTGCTTTTTTATTCGTAATTTTCAGGTGGCTAGACGACTATGAGATCCCGGAAGAGGAGGAGGAGGAGATGCGGCCGATAGACTGGGATGAGGAGGAGGAGGAGAAGGAACAGGAAAAGGAGAAGGAGCAGCAGAGAGAGGAGAGGGACGAGGAGCAGGGAGAGGAGAGGGAGTCTCCCGACACGTCGATCGAGATTCTGGACAATGGCGAATGGAAGAAGGTAGATTAAATTAGCGACTCGAGTCCCCGATCGTCACCCCATTTGCATACTCTCTGTGCTCAGTTTTACGAGGTTTTAATGATCTTGATTCATTATCGCTTTTTGTATGTTTCGCAGTTTTCCACATATTTTCAGAGTTCTATGGGTTTGATTTGCATGACATTTGTGAGTGATATGAGTTACTTTTTGTACGCTGTGTGAGATGCTGTGATTGAGAATTTTTAATGCGATAAACGTTGTTTTAGTTGCAATACGAGGTATTTGTTGGGCGGGGAGGGGAAGTCAATCTAGCCCATTATTGCACGCAATGACTGATTTCCTGTCTGCGAATTGTTTGATTTCCTTTATCGAGATAATTTCCCGGGATCCACCCTCATTTCCGAGACGGTTTCCATTCCAGAGACAGATCTCTCTCATCATTATCACCATATCACCATCCCTCCCTCGCCACTCCCCCCTCCCTCTCACTCTCAAATGATGTGCGATGCATACTCGGTACACGCTTTTTACCCTGGCCATGTTTTCTCTACATTTGCACGATTCACCGCGCCGCTTACGTGGAGTTGGTCAATATAACCCCTACTTTTGTGCTTGTCTCTATATATATGATTAGTGACGATTCGACAGACCCACCATATGTGCTTCAGAAATGTCGCACAACGCGTCTATCTTCGACGCGCTCACTGCGAACACGCAAAGGTGAGAGAGAGTGTGAGATGGTAGAGAGTGGAATGAGAGTGAGAGTGACAGGATGAGCGAATCCCGATCGTCTTCGTCCTTCCACCTCGTGGCTGCTGGACTGTCCACCATCTCCATCCTCGCCCCGTCTATCCGAGAGGACGGCGAGGAGAAGGGAGGAGAAGGAGGAGCGGGAGGAGGAGACATGGCCAGACTAGCTGCCATCGTCCCGCCACTCCTCCTGCACAGGTAGACACCATAAACGAGTAACTTGTCAGACAAGTATTCAGGCCCCGTTCTCCCGCCGCCGCTGCGTCAGAGAGGGAGGAAGGCGCGGAGGCCATGTCCCCTCCGCAGTTGGAGAGGTACAGTGGACTAGAGTGCATATGTGATTCCCATACCCTCAATTCAGATACTCACCTGCTCCTTCCACGCCACAGTGTCCACCTACGCTGAAACGGTGGGTACTCTATGACTCGACATTGTTCTCTCTCTCTCTCTCTCTCTCTCTCTCTCTCTCGTTCTCTCTGTCTCACACACCTATCTCCCAGTCTTTTCGCACAGCTCTGCGGAGTCGTCTCTCTCGCTCCTGCGCGGCTCTCCCTCGACGCCTCCTCGCTTCACCGGACCCGCGCCACCGCTCCTCAAACGCGTCAAGATGGCGTGCATGGACGAGGGCTTGCGCAAAATGCGGTAAGTGGGAAGGAAGAGATGAAACCGCACATGCATGATGAACATAATGTGGTTTCAATTATAATAATAATAGTTTATTATAGTTTACAATGTGCCACACACTAAATTTATGATACAAAATGTATAAGAAGTTGTTTAGCGATCAGCTGGAGTTGGAGGCGGAAGGTCGACGGGTGATGGAAGGGATGGGAGACAGCGAGCTCGCCCGGCTCACACTCACCGCCAAAAGGAAAGGCACCATATAGATATGGACACCACACTCGACGTCCAACCTCTCCAGCCATCCCTCATTCCTCATCTATTGTATACACAGTAAACCCTCGTCTAATTACGTATATCCCATTTCGGATGTTCTCTGCCGGCGTTGTTGTGTGTAGGCATTTCTCTCTCTCGTCACTCTCCCCTTTTCCTATTTTGTTGTTGTTGTTTTGCGAGAGGGAGGGAATGAGTGAGGGCGGGAGAGAGAGAAGGGAGGGGACATAGACGGAGAAGAGTCTTCCCCCTCCTTTCTCTCCCCCTCGCTCCCCTATTTCTCCCTTCCACCCGACGGCGGTGGCTTGAAAACACAATGTTGTTGTTACTACGACTCCTCTCACTGGCGGATTTCGCTGTACAAGCGGCGCGTATCCGCATTGTCCCCCGCACACTGTTTGATCCATGAATACACATATTGTTTTCCTGTGAGTGCTGTCACTGGTCATCGTTGCATCGTGGGGCGTCCGTCGGTCGGCGTGTAATTAAGGTGGCACATGGATGCGTGTGGTGCATGCGTGTGTGTGTGTGAGGGGGTGAGCGTCGTCGGCTGCCGCGTGTCTCTCTCCTCTCCCCCCTGCTTTCATTCCGCGCGCGCCCATCGATCTGCCTAATTGCGAGTCGCCCCCCGCCCACGCACCCCGACCAGTCAACCTCACGCAACCTACCCAGCTTCACGTATTCAAGCGCATTTGCATACTGGTACATTGGGAGGTGTTGCGGCATATGTTGTCACTTTTCGATGCTTTGCTTTTTCTCACACACACGGAAAAGGATGTCCTTTAACATCGTATGTGCTCCAGTAAATTTCTCTCGAGGCTGTCGGCGGGAAATTCGAGTCTCTTTCTCTCTCTCCCGCTTCTCCTCTCTGTGAAATGTGATTTCCGGGCGTGGGCATTGAGGAGCCTGGCTGGCTGCCAGCCGACATGGCCCTCGGATGGAATATGCAAATCGAGTGCGCGAGAGTGCGTGTGTGTATGTGTCGTCCGTCCGTCCGTGTACCGCCGTTGCCGGGGTTTCGCGCGTCGCAGCGTGCATATGACTGCTGATTAGCCGCGAGAGCTGCGAGAGAGGGGGAGAAAGGGGGAGAGGAGAGCCTTCCCATCTATCTCCACTCTAACATCTCCATTTTCACACTCGCTGTCCGCGCCGTGTCCTCTGACCTCGCTTCTATGCTTCTATCGACGCGAGGTCTCTATATGTGAACACAGCCATTGTGCGCTCTCCTCCTTTCCTTTCAACTCACCTCCTCGAAACAGCATTCAGCGTCTGCCCCCTCGGGCAATTGTCGCTGAAGGGTGTTGTTGAGAGAGAGAGAGAGAGAGAGAGAGAGAGAGAGAGAGAGACCCTCCTAGATATTCCCCAATCGTGGCAGTCTCTTTGTGTGTCTGTTGTGAGTTGTGCGTCGTTGTCGCGGCGGCTAGCTGTCATCCTCCCTCCCTTTATATATTCCTCTCTCCTCTCTCTCGCTTATTCAATTTCTCTTCGAGGAGGAGCCGCCGAACTCAACAAGTATCCGCTAATTCCAGAGAGTCACAGCCGAAAACACCACCTCCATACCCGAGGCTTTTGCGGTATACCCTCTCCCCCCTCTCCGCCCCCTATCTCTTTCTCCCTGCCTTCTTTCCCATTCTTCCACATACATGTACTCCAGTAATCATCACTCCGTCCCATCATCCTATATGCTCACTCTCTCTCTCCCTATCTCTCCTCTCCCATTGGCGCTTCTACATAAAATATAATGCACTCACTACCCCCGACATCGTTTCCCCTCTGCCTTGCGTCCATCTCCTCTTATCAACTTCTTATCGCGAGTCGCGGCGTGACACCCGGTTGGCAGGTAGAAGCGCATTCACTTAATTTGCATAAGTGACGTCATCGCTCTGCGTCTATGTCGATGCATTGCTGACCGCACTCTGGTCGTCTGTTTGTTTGCACACACACGTCTTCGCATTTGCATGTCACTGTACGGGGCTCACTCTTTCTCTAACTCTCTGTACGTTTTATTCATTCTTGCCGCTTTGCTTTCGCTCCTCCAATCAATACTTGCTATTTTGTTGCGGTGACTTCGAGTCAAACCCTCTCTTTCTTTCCCTCTCCATTCTCTCACTTTGAACACAAATATAAGTCCAGCAAGCCGCCCTCCATATATCTCTTTCGCTTTCTTTCTTTCTCTCTATCCCTCCCTCCCTCTCTCTCATTCCGGCTTTCTTTGCAGTCACAAAAGTGGCTGTTGCGCAAAATAATCTCAGTAAGCGGTCGCATTTATTAGCCACTTCCACATACGTCGTATATAGTATGCGTTTGAGTGGCTGGTGATTTTTCCCATGTCTCTCCCTCTCCCTCCCTCCCTTTCTCTCTCTCTCTCTCTCTCTCTCTCTCTCTCTTTTCTCCCCGCGCAAGTACCCTTGTTGTATTCGGTTCGCAAAACGCATGTGGGGGGTCGAGAAGAAGGGTGCCGCTATGCCACACATAGCCGCCTATCGATTATTATTAGGGTGAAGCTGGGTGGAGAGAGCGCGAAGAGAGAGAGAGAGAGAGAGAAAGAGAGAGAGAGAGAGAGAGAGAGAGAGGGGGAGGGAGAGACAGCCGTGACGCGTGTTATGCTTTCATGTGCAGTACTCGCCATCCGCGTCTCACTCTCAAGTGTGTCTATCCTACCATATCTATGTCACTATTTCAGATGAACGGTCGGTCCGTTCGATCTGTTTTGATACGCAATCGACAGGAGAACGGATCATTATGCGACCAGGTGAGCCTTTTCATTCTTTTTTCTTTTCTTCTCGCTGACAATTGTCTCTCTCTCTTTATCTATCCTCTCTCTCATTTCTGTCTCTCTCTCTTTATCTATCCTCTCTCTCATTTCTCCTTCTCTTCCTCCCTCCCCTCTCTCTCTCCCTCCCTCTCTCTCTCATCTCCCTCTCTGCAGGTGCCTCGATGTGTGCAATTCGACGAGAGCTCCGATGAATACCGATGTCTCTGCAACTGTTTCCACGTTAAAACCGGCGCCTTCATCGTCGCAGGTTCTTTTTTTGTCGTTTTTTTTCGTTTGCTCTTATTCCGAGAAACTCTATATTTGGTCATGTACATGTTGCATTGTTCAGGCGTTCACAGTGTGATGATTCTATTCTACTTGATTCACTCATTGTTTGTATACTTTCAACACGACGGGCGATTGAAGTGAGTCACCATTCCGTTTGCGTTTTACTTTTGAGATTTTTGCGTAATGAATATGTTTATTAATGTGATGATATTATTATCAATAAACAACCAAAACCTAACACATGTTATTGTTTTCAAACTATAACTAAACGGACGGTGTGTTTACGTTTGACTCAGTCAATGTTATCATAAGTTTACAACATAAGTTAGCTAACATTACGTTGTCAACCTGGTCACATGTAAAGATTATAAGAGAGACGACATTTTCAAATCGTTCTAGAAAAAAGTTTTTCATCATTTCACGAGAAAGTAATATCATTAACATGCTCCAAAACAATCCAAAACATGTTGAAAAACACATTCAAGTCTGGCGACTCTTGTTGATAATCATCGTTATCTGGCAAGAGAGATAAGAGGCACAGTAACGACAGTAACTCACTCAGTATAAAAAAGTACAATGCTGCAAATATTGAGCGGACCCTAGGCTATCTGTATCAAACATCGAGCTACTTATGATATGAGCGGCTCTATCGAAGCGTGCGTGGTTTGAGGATTTTTTACTTCATCATTTCACGCTCTACAAAGCATTGTCATAAAAGTGCTCAAAAACATGTTGAAAAACACATTCATGTCTGGCCACTCATGTTGATATATGCAACACGGTACATATGAAGCTGACCCTGTATCAAACATCTAATTACTTTGAGGAGCCCCATAAGTAGTTTGATACAGATAGCCTAGAGTCAATTCGATACATTTGCCACACGGTACATTTCCTGTCTCTATAATCTGTTGGCAGATCACGATTATTATTATTATTACTATTATTATACTTACGAGGGGCTGTAATGGAAAGTGTTTGAGGAACGCGCTGGGGGTGAAGGAGGGGTACGTGTTCGCATCGTTCCTCGTGTCGATGATCCTCCTCGGACTCGCCATCCTCTGCGTAGCCTCACTCATCCTCGGAGTCGCCCGAAACAAGGCAGTCCTACTCATACCACACATCATCATACAGGTAACTCATACGTTCATTGATAACTGATTTGCGTATGTGATTTATCCTAATTTGTTTATTCGATATAAAATAATCTCTGATGTTCTCTCCAGGTGTTGGCGATATTGCTGTTTCTTCTGCTCGTAATCGCGGCGATCGTGGCGTTTTCGACGAACACCTCTGTGTTCTATCGGCTGCTCAACGCGGCTCCGTTCATGGAGCACCCCGGACGGAGCACCGTCGCCCTCGACACCGGCACCATGGTCAGCGTCAGTTCTGCTTTTTGTTATTGTTATTGTTTGAAAATAACGTTTAGAAGTGAGTAAGGTAATAATATAATTTACAGCTGGTGTTTTTTTAAATATAGTTTTGCTTTAACGTTCAGAAGTAAGTGAGAATTAAGGGTAGCAGAACATTTGTAAAATTTCAGGTGCACATGTACGTGATGGTAGCCCTTTACGCTGCCTCGTTCGTTCTCGAGTTGTGGTTCCTGATCGTCATCTACAACTGCAATCGGTACCTCGACGAGCGCGCCTCGTACATGAAGTACTGCCTCGCCTTCTCCACGCCCATGAAGACGCTGTCCGCGCGGTAGATGCGCAACACGCGCGCAAGTCACGCGCGGCCGCGGTGCGCGCTCGTCGGGGTCCGCGCGGGCGGCGGCGGTTCGAGCGCGCAACCCCGACCGGCGCATCGCTCGTTGTCATTCTGAGTACACTCCCCCTATATACATAGTACGCCCATTTATAGACTAGTACCTCGAGTTGTGATAGTAACAATGCACATATATACATATTGTACACAGTAGTAGTGATGAGTGCGCGCCGTCGGTCTTTCATCGCCCTCTCTCTACTTCTAGTAGACCAAGGACTAGCATACTCGTCACGTATTTACAGTAGCGGTAGCCATACCTATTGTCTCAGGCCGCTCCTTCGATTCCCCCCGCACTCTCTCACTGCACACAGAAGTGTTTACGTTTTACGTTTCTATCTCTATCCCTCCCATCACACTGTCAGTTGCAGTACGTACAAAGCGTATTCCTCCTCTCTCTATTGTATAGACACGGATCTCATTGAAACATGATATAACTATTCATTTGTTGAAGCCGTGTGAGCCGTTCAATGTGAATAAACGAATTTGGTTTAATTGATTCAACACATAGTTCATCTCGCAGGAACGAACAACTAGTGTGTGGTTGGTGTGGTGAGAGAACGCTCTACATTACTATATTTAAAGTATACATTTTACATGTAGGTTCTTGTGCAAGCGCCAGCGAGGAATGGGATACGAATTCCAGTAGCTCGAAGATTTCTTCTTGAGCAACGTTTTTTTGCAAAACAAATGTTTCCACGCAACGCAAGTGGGCGGCTAGTACTGTATGATCTGGAAAATGACCAAACTCTGAAGTTGATGATGTGAATTTTACTACTTACTTGGTGGATTTCGAAATTTGCATGTCCGGCTAGAATAGAAAAGAGACACAAACCTGCGCACACTGAAATGTTCTGTTGTTGTTGCTAACAAGTGCCCACAACGACATAAACAGAAAGTAAGGGTTAAAGGAGCATACCACTCTAAATTTTGTGAATAAACTACAACTAGCACGTAAAAATATATGAAAATACAATCTCATAAATATAATGTATGCTGAAAATGAACAGAATATGTAAAATAAGTGTTCGTAAATTTCGTAGTGTATGGGATTGTCCCCGGTCTGCGCGCACACTCGCGGAGTGTGCGCGCAGACCGGGGACAATCCCATACACTACGAAAAGTTGTCGGCCGCACGTTTCGTTTTCGACGACTGGTTTCACGATAAATACTCTTTTCACAAGTTCGTTCTGGTGTTGTATTGTATAAATTCGTTGTGGTGTTGTTGAGTACTAGGATGAGTACTGAATATTCGATGATCGGGAGCAATTTCGATATGTTTGTGTTTGTACAAGAAATGTGGGAATTCTGCGAGGCAAGTTGCGGCAGAAAACAGTTGCAGTGGATTGAGTGGAAATTGAGTGGAGACACCGAGCATCGCTCGATAATCACCCTCTGAAAAAGGCTCAAGTTTAATTTTGAATCAGACAAAATGTGCTCTGTGAACTCATCTAACTCATGAACTCATCATGCTAGTTAGATTCTCACGGTTCCGTAGGCCCAATCATTTGTCGCGGACTCTATATTTGATAGTTGGAGAGTAAGTGCATACATATAAGGTGTTTTTGCCTTTGGGCAAGGCGAGTACTATGGTCTTCACAAAGGAAGTATGTGTCTCGGTTGAAGCCAGCTTATAGAAACAGTACGCTGTACTCAATTTTATGCTCTGTTCCACCCTTTTCATGTGTTGTCCTGATCAGAAAGAAACACTTGCTCAATAATATTCATTAAAATTTTAGCCTATATTAAACTGTAAAAAAATACTGTAAAATACCGTAACCACAACTCTCCATACCGTAACCACTACTCGCGTGGAGTGCAAAGTGCAAAAGGACGGATATAGATGAGCATGGATGAATAAATACACTTATGTAAATCTCAAGTTTCAATCGCAGTCAGACCGATTGGAGGACGCCAGGATACGAAAGAGCGACTATAGCCATTTGTTTGAGCAATTTGTTTGAATTCAATTGAGCGAAATAGCAAAATTCACAGTATAAGTATCATTCACTGAAGGTTTATCTCACATGTCAATTGTGGCTGGGATTCAGAATGTGGTCAGCGACTCCGTGGACGACAGCTGAAATAGAAATAGACCGTTTGCATAGAATTTGAGCCCATTCCCACTCACAACATCGGAGTGTATCCACTCGTAGTAGGGCGAGCGGGGAGCGGGCGAGCGCTGCAGGGGCGGCGAACGCGGCGACTGAGCCTGCGGAGGAGGAGAAGGAGCAGGAGGAGGCGGCGCCAGAGGCTGCTGCTAAAGAGATACTGTAGAATACAGTATACAGTAGGACGTGATACCGTAATCCTTTTTTTTCTTTCGAGACTGAAGGACAAACAGTGGATACATAGAGAACACACTATCAGTCATACGTGAGGTTCACGCACCGAGTCCGGCTTCTTCAGCTTCTTCTCCTTGGTAGAGAAGAAACGGCGGAAGAACTTGGCAAATCTAAAGAAAAATAGAATAGAAATCATAAAAAAACAAAAACAAACCCCATTCCGACCAGGAAACGGCCGCGCAGAAAAATGACAACTTTTCAGGAAAAGATGGATATGGATATGTGAATATTTGGCTTTGAGTATTGGTTTGTATTTGTAATATTCCAAGCTGTTGGTATGTAATTATATCTGAATGAATTGAGGACAACTAAAAATAATTTGTATCACCTCCCTCCCTGCCTCCCTCTCTCTATCTCTATCTCATCGTCACATAATTTTCGAGAGATCACGGTTGCTAAGAATTTCGACACGGTACGACGTAGTTTATTGAAAGCGTAAAGTCATACTGTTTTGGTAATGATTATGACATTTCGTATTCGGTCTTGTTGTCTTGAATCTTCTGTTGCAACTTACTGGAGGCCAGAGTCAATCCACATCGATGTGGTCCATGAATTATCGAGATCATTAGGCATGAATCAATCGATAATCAACAATGCATCACAGGGCAGCAAGGATGCAAGGAAAGAGGAGGGAGCCGAGGCTTGAAGGATAGAAAAAGAATGGAGACTATAGAGAAAAGAGAAAGAAAGAGAAGGGGGTACCTAGGAGAGAGGCTCCTGGAACGCGGCTACAGTAGGAGCATGTACAGGGCATTTGTACATGGCAGCGCTGGAATTGCGAGAGTTCCGGGAACGACTAGAAACGGGAACGTTATCAATATTCAATCAACAAGTCATGTACCGGGAGAGAAAGGTCCGGCTCCGCATGGAAGGAGACAGACGAGGCAGGGCGACATGGTGGGCTCGGCCCGGCTGCTGTGACAGACCTGAAGGGAGAACGGGGGGAAAGGCATCTGTACCTGTCACGCAGCCGCTCGCAGCGCCCGCCGCCGCGTTGACTGACCGCGCCGAGAAATGACAGCCTCGAACGGCGACACGAACCAGACGCCAGCTATATTAAAGGAGAGGTGCACGGAATAATGACATGAAGTCGACATAGTCAATATTGATATGGCGATCAAACTGAAACCAAAATTAAAATTATATCATTTAATATAAATTTGATATAAAATGAAATGGCATCTTGAAAATCAGGCAATGCGTCAGTACATCGTGGTGTAGTACAAACTTGACACGAGTTTCCAATGAGAATTAATTTTCAAAATTGGTCCCGCCACGAATAACTGACGTTATGTATCATCATTTTTGACGTGTGATAGCAGCTGATCATTTCATTTAATCACTCCGTGCTCCTCTCCTTTAAGAGAGTTATGATTCCGCGCGTTCTCGACGCTAACTGTTCTTATAAATAATAACAAGTTTTTCGTGTTGCTGAACAACAAAAGTTATCGTCATGTCATGACAAAGGGGTTCAACCCTTCAAGGATTCGAACTATTGATGAGACGATTTCAATCTATGAAGACTTTATCCAAGAAGACTGAACATTAGAATAGGTGTGAGTTTACGCGCGGGGCGGGTCAGGGGATGCCTACACACAGCTGGGCGGAAGAAGAGAGGCGGAAGAAGCCTGCGTCGCCATCTAAAGTGACAATGGGTCATGGCTACTGTACCTGGTGGATACTGTAGAATACCGTACACCTACTCACTGTGTAAAGCCAAGTGGACGGCGGAGAAGAGTCCGGCGGCGAGGGCGAGCATGGAGAGACGAGGGCGACAGGGATGGGCTGATCATATCACGGAGAGAGAGAGAGAGAGAGGTAAAGAGAGAGGGGTAGAGAGGAAGAGAAAACATACCGCGGTCTTCTTCAGCTCGTCCTGCTCGTTGTGCTCCTCCTTCTCCTTTTTCACCTCCATCTCCGTGTGCGGCTGCAGCTTCACCTTGGACGGCTTCTTCTTCTTGGCGAACACGTCCTTGACCCACTTCAGAAACCTAGGGAATAAGAAACACAGTGTCAGTGTGGTATGATGACGTGGATGTACCTTCCCATCTTCTCCTGCCGATCGACGGCTGTGAAGAAAGTGGAATGGTCGCGTCTTGAATTGTTACTGATCGAAATAACATTCAAATAGAAAATAGAGCTATAGTGGGCTCGCAAATGAATTTCTCGTTTTCCGCGAGATGCATTAGTGTCGTTGGAGAAAAAGAGTGAACTATTATACTTGCCAAGCGGGCGTTGCTACTACGCTAGCAAGATGTTGTGTGGACGCAATTCGAACGTGAACGAACGAGAGATGAAATGAGAGATGATGAAATGCGCTGATTTCAAACGCAATATATCATACTTACGTCTTACGTTTTTTTTCTTCGAATATTTCTTTGCGAAACTTTTTGATTCGTTTTCGTGTTGTGGGCTTGTTGTGAAACAGTGTCTGCGACATGATTGAAACAAAAACATCTCAATTGGTGTACGAAATTACACAAGCACGCCATCGCCCTCTCCTCTATCTCCCTCTTCCTCTCTCCCTCTCTCCCCTCCTCTCTCTCTCTCTCTCTCTCTCTCTCTCTCCCTCCCTCCCTCTCCCTCTCGTCCTTGTTTGGCGCACCCTCGGGGTGGAGCAGGGCGCCATTGTGCCCCCTCCCCAGTCTCTCACTGATTGCCGCTTCTCGTGACATCACCCCATACTGTCTTGTCGTGATTGGCGGCGGTGGAGCGGATGTGGGCGGGGCGGGGGGCGCTGATTGGCGGCGGGGCGGAGGAGGGAAGGCGATGAGCACGAGCGGCTAGCGGGGGGCTTCATTCAGTGTGCAGTGCGGCTCGAAATGAGGTCAGTGCTCGTCTCCCTCCTCGCTCTCCTACTCGTTGCCTTCGCCGCTGCTCAGCCCACACGTGAGTTCTGAGTATTCCTCCCTCTCTCCCTACCTCTCTCCCTTCCTTCCTTCCTTCCTTCTTTCCTTCCACACTCACCCCCTCTCTCTTACAGAAGGCAAGGGATCGCCCGAGTTGATGCAGCCTGTCTACACACCGGAGAGTGAGGTCATCGCCAAGGTACCGTATTCACTGCGCCTATCTCTCTCTCTCTCTCTCTCTCTCTCTCTCTCTCTCTTTCTCTTTTCTCTTTCTCTTTCTCTCTTCCCATCCCTCACCGTTTCTTCCTTGCAGGTCCAGAGTCAATTGGTCAACGCGCTCGCAATGCTGGAAGCTATGGACGAAGGTATACATGCCTTTCACATTTTACGCTCACAACATTATTCGACATGTACGTCTAGTCTAGTCATTGTTATTCGTGCGAGTGTGATATTGTTACATCCGTAATATCAGTGAATAGTCGCCTAGTCCTAGATCTCTATACACAACCGAATATGTAATGCATTCTCTCTCGTCTCTTGGAAGTGCGTAATGATAGGTCAAATCCTAAAGTAACTGTGTGTGTGAGAAACACTTTCAATGAAACGAGAGGCTGCCGGATCATCTGACTGCCTCATTCCAGGCACGATGAAGGTCGCCGAGAAGAGACGCAACAAGTTTGAGTTCATCCGATTCGGATAAGTCGTCCCGAGAGCCCACCATCCCCCCTCTCTCTCCAAACCATCTCAGAGTGTCATCAGTTGCGATAAATGTGTTATACTAGTGCGTGATGGCGTGGCGCGAATTAGAGTGGGGATTGTGGGAAGAGAGGGGATCCGGGAGTGAGAGAGGAGATGCGCAGAGACTAACAATCGAGAGAGAGAGAGAGAGAGAGAGAGAGAGAGAGAGAGGGAGGGAGGGAGAGAGAGAGGGCACAATGTGGGCGCGCACACGAGACTTTGCTTCCGGACAAACTCGCATTGTCGGCCATTGCAACATGTGAAAGAAGCGCAGAGCGCGTCCGGTCGACGGAAGCTGCTGGCCAATGCTACTGCACATCCACTCTCCCCCTCTTCCCTCTCTCATACTCTCCCTCCCCCTCTCCCTCTCTCTCTCCCTCTCCCTCCCCCTCTCTATTCCCGAACAAAGTCAGAGAATACGCATTATTCGTTGCGTTGACTCACTCAGCGCTCAACGTAACAATTCAAAAATTTGTGTTGCTGGCATACATGTCTGACATAGCCATAGTAGCTCAAAGGATGACCGTTTGAAAAGGAACCACAATTCACTTGCTCTTTCAAATAACTACCACGTCTACTCACCCCGAAATCGTTCCACAATTCAAAACACTAATCCAATCGATCGCGTCTGGAGAGAGAGAGAGAGAGAGAGAGAGAGAAAGAGAGAGATGTGGGACGGGTTGTAAGTGGTTGTAGGAAAGGGCACAAGCCACGCGGGCTCGACCGCCCGCGCACAATAGATAATCAACTTAGCAGGAAGTGTAGTGTTGACTCTTGCCTTCGCCCCGTCTCCTTCTTCCCAGCTAGTCCGGCGTCTCTCGAATGCAAATTGGGTTTGTGCCGCCCCTTCTCCCCTCTCATCGAGCCATGAACCACGATTCAGCGATCCCCCGAGACCATACATTAGAGACAACACACCATACATGCGCGTGCGCACTGCCGTTACTTACAACGAGCGGCCATAACTAAGAACCATCAAGAGATATGGACACATCTTTATTTGCGGCAAGTTTCGAGGGGAACGGACGGGGGACGAGTGTACAGGGGAAAGATGGGAACGGAATAGATAGTATGACCACACTCGTGAGTCAAGGGAGTGGAAATGCAATGAGCACTCGTGTACAAGTACGGGAGTCGACCAGTCTACTGCTAACACACACACACACCGGAAGGGAATACTTGTAGGGGGCAGGGACTGAGTCTGAGTTGCAAACACCGGATGAATCTTTTTTGATGAGACGACAGATTAATACAAAAAAGGGTAACAGTCTATGAATACAGATACTCTGAATATGCTATGGAGGTACAAAGTAGTATACGATTAGGATTGCAAATGTAAAAACTATAAAACACAGGGATAAAACGGGAAAGAGTGGTCCTCACTTAGTTGGCAGAGTCATCCGATTCGACACTATCCCTCTCCAACTCCTCGAAAGAATCCGACTGTAATGCATAGATAAAGATGAAACTAAACCAGACAATGAGTAACCAAGCAAACTGAGACACGTGAGAGGCCACAGTACCCGTAACCCACCTCGTCCGTCTTCTTCTTGTCAGCCTCGGCGAGCGCGGGCTGCTTGTTCTTCTCCTCGTCTCCCTCTCCCTCCTCCTTCCTCTCCTCTGTCCTCTCCGGCAGGTGGTGCGCCGACGCAGACGGCCTCATCATAGGAGGCGGACGCGGACGCAGCTTCTTTGCCGGGTTGAAGAATCTGACACGTAAACATAAACAATCAAAAACTTGTGCTCGGGAGACTTTTACAGTACATCGACTAGGTCGGTAGTTGTATAACTTGAAACTGCTGATACACAACTTTAAACAAAGTAAACAACTTACCCGCAATTGAAGCACTGGAATGCGAGGTAGTCAAATTCCTCCAGCATAGCCATTCCATTGTGCGTGTTGCACTGACCGCAGATCAGAGCCATCCTGAAAGAGGCGATGTTGTTTTTGAACTCAAATAATAGCAAATGAAAGTAATCCACACCTGTTGTTGGGTCCGTCTCCGAAAAAGAAGTCGAGCATCTTATCCGTGGTCGTCTTGCTCTCGCGGGCATACGGACGCGCTGGCGCGATCGGACGGCGCATCATCTACCACACTTGCGGTACTTCAGAAACCTCCATTCCCCTTACCATGGGCGGAGGAGGTCCCTGCATGCCCTGCGCGGGTCCGGGCTGGTTTGGTCCGGGCAGGCCGACGGGACGAGGAGCACCCTGACCAGGCACCTGCAGAGACTGAAACCACCGTGATACACTAGGATGTGTGTTGTGTACCCACCTGGGGCGGACTCTGCTTTGCCTTGACGTGGGCCATGGAGGTCTGCGGACGGGGCGGGAGACGGGGGTTCTGCGCCGACGGGGCAGGCTGCAGAGTCGCTGAAACGACACGCATATATAGAGACGGACACGTGTTTCATGAATTTCATAATTGAGATTTGCGAGTGACACCATTGTGTAGAGCGCATCTAAAACTGTAAATACAACATAAATGCATGTGCTTACCATTGAGGTCCTGTGCCTTGTGGCGAATTACGGGTGTGCTGGGCTGGGAGTGGGTGATCTGCGGCGGCGGAGAGACGGGCGAGTCGTCGAACCGCTCCAGAATCTCCTTGGCCTTCTTGAACGTCTCCGTCTCCTTCACATTCTCCAGTATCGACTTCTTCTTCTCCACCACACCCTCGAGGAACTGGAAATGATATGTTACGAAATAAGAGAAACGCGGTAACCTTCTGTTTTCTGCCGATGCGCCAGTTGTAGAACTTGTTGAGCAGGCGTCGCAGCAGCGAGAGCACCACCAGTCCAATCACAAACGCCGCCACAGACAGACCGATCTAGAAAATGACGACAAAATGACAATGATCTCGACTAGAGTCTAGCTTCTCCCGGAAATTCCGTGTGTACCTGATGAGTCTTCTCCTCAAACTGCATCCACGCATATCCGACGGCGCTCGTTGAGACGAAGAAGGTCATCATCGACAGGTAGAACAGCACACTTCTCTTCGACTGCAACCCCATCAATCACTCACACGTGCAAAAACAATATGCCTCCGCTACACATCAACAAAACAAAATGCGTATACGCAAGGTGACGTCACAGTAGCAGAGCATGGAATAGGTGTTCAAAATGGACGTGAATTGCTGAAAACAGCGTACCTCGTTGATGTTGGCGATGTCTCCCCGGAAGGACTTCACTTGAGCTGTGAGAGATTCTAACTCCTCCGTCACATCTTGTTTCTTGCGGAACACGTTACCCATGCTCTGCAACACACGCAAATTGAAGGGGTAAAAGCGAAAAGAGGCGATATTGTATCATAATTCATCCATATAAACAATTAGATGCACAAAACACGCACTAGAAGAGCAAAACAACAAACCAAAACAGAAACAAATAATGTGACACGCGACATTTGGTGAGAAATAACGTTGTGTCGTCACACACTATGGCAGCACGAGCGCACACTATACTTGACTCACCATTTTTGCGCAGGGTGTCATATGATTTTCTCCACACGCTGAAATCGATATTTCCTTACCGGTAGTGGGTATTTCTACCTGTTTGTCGGTTTATTGTGATTTGGATTGCCCCTTATCACTAATGTGTTTGTTGTTATTCTAGTACACTCATTATCGATTGGGCGTAATGCAGGCCCGCGCACTGGGCCCATCTCACAATCAGCTGTTTACATCTTGGTCAACTGATTCAATCGTTCTTAACATTGTTCTTTATCAGTGCAAATGATGATTCATATTTTTTTTTACTCTTTTACATCTGTGCTTGAAAACATCTTTCACGTTTCTTCACGCCACGTATCGCGAACATTGAAACAAACCATTTCTTTTTCCATGACAGTTGAACACTGTTCAATTACTTACACTTGTTGCAGTTGCGGTGCCGCTTGATCGGTAACGCGTCGTCGAACCTCCCTCGCTTCGTCATCCCCAGTCACAGCGGCAATGTCGGTGAGTGTCCCCCTGCCCGCTTTCCGCCCTCTCTCTCTGCTTGCGCATCTCCTAACCGCATTGATGTCAAGTGTCAGCATCGATCGTGTCGACGTCGCTACCCGAATTCGCCCAGCGACAGGACACACTCGAGTGGAGGGAGTTCGTAGCCAAGATCCAACGACTCAACAACAAGTGAGTCGTCGTGGGTGGCGCGCCAATCACTTCCTCGCAGATTCTACGAGCAGAAGACGTCCGATCAGATGGTGGCGTTCGCCCTGAAGGTCGGCTCGGCGGATTCGCTGCTGTGGAAGACGACGGTGCGCATCTACCGACTCAAGGTTGGCTGGAATTTCTTGTTTTGCTATTTAGTTGCTGACATTTTATTCAGATCAACCCCGCTTCCTCGAAAGTGACGGCTTACAAGGAGTTAACACGCGCCCAGTTCCTCAACTTCTACCAGGTGCGAGGTTCATATGTTTGTTATTTTCATGCTGTGATCTTTTAGACCTATTTCGATTTGATCGACCAGGGCGACACGCCAAAGCTCGACGAGATGCTCACTTCGACTATGATTCTCAAGGAAACGTGAGTTCAAGAAGGTAGATGGACGATTGCGATGTTTCCCATGGCAGGGGTGACGACGAGGGTCGTTGTTGCATCTGCATGGACGGGCCGAACGAGCTGCTGCTGCCCTGCCTGCACGCCTTCTGCAACGTCTGCGTCGCCAACGAGAGCGAGTACAGGTGAGATCTCGACAGTTATCTTGTATGAATTGAGCTTACTTGAGTAGGAATGCGACAGTGTGTTTGCCTCTCAGTGAATTCCATTCTGTTTCGTGCGAAAAAATGCTAATTATTTAATTCGTGGTATGTTTCAGGCCGAACTTCCACTGTCCGATCTGCAAGATGGGCATCCGGGACCCGGTAGAGGAGTCGTGGGAGGTGACGGACGCGCCCAGCGACTCGCAAATCAAGCAGTACCTCAAAGACGACGACCACGCCTGCTCATTCTAATAGTACAACACACTCCAAAGCCGCACAATGCGCGTAGCAGCGCCAGCCACACAGGGAATCCCCGCTATCCAGTGACATTGCAATGCCCGTGCCCCTAATAACCGTTGTCTGTTTACCCTCTCCCAATGATTCGCTTTGCTTCCCGTTTTCCTATGCACCCTTGTTCTGTGTACCACATGCCGGTAGCGCATCCGTTCTTGTAGAGCGTTTCTTGTTGAAAATGTACATACTGATACCCTGATAAATGAATTACTCATTGGTGTCGCCCATCGATCGACTCGCTCGCACGTGTTTACCATTTCGCAATTGTTATCACACAGCACACGATCACTTCTGCTACTCTTGCGCTTGCCATTCAATAGCAGAGTGTGTTTCTGTGATGGGCAACTATTCATCGAAATACGTCTCCCGGAATCCCAATCCACTCGCCGACATTATCCGATCTATCAACGAGTCCAACTTTGCGCGCCTCACTTCACAGTATGCGTGGGCCGTCGGTGAGTAGTATCTTGCAATTTATATTGTTAGATAAGTGAATATTAAACAAATATTTTTTTCTGGAATCCAGTAGCGCATTATGACAATTACGTAAATGGTACGGTTACAGTAAAATAAAGTAACACAACGCGAATTCCATGATCACAGATTTGGGTGGTTCCGTGTATGCGTATCTGCTATTTCTCTATTGGTGATGCTTGTCATCACCAATAGAGAAATGAATATTATATGTATTATGTATGTATATTATAACAGTACCTCTCAGTCACTCGCACTTCGAACGCTCTCTCGAGTATTGTCGCCGACTCCGAGGACTGGACCCGTTTCACCACAATGATTCACGACATCAACCAGAAGTATGCGTTTCCATCGAACTCGCCCGTAATTCGTAATAATCATGTTTGAGACTGCTGGCGAGGTGCACCGGCACCGAGATGTATGCGTTTGCGGTGAAACTTGGATCGGCTGACACCATGTTCTGGAAAGTCACCGTCAGAATACACAGGCTCAAGGTATGGAATCTTTTCAGTGATTTTTATTGTTGTGCGGGTTAATGGGTCGAAACAGGACACTGTTCCTAGTATCTACGTGGTCACAAGTGGTTACGTTATGATTTTGTCTTGTCTTACGTGTTCTCTCTTTCTGATTATTACTCTCTTCATTGATTTAAGATGCATGTTCCCACGAACTCTGTGCTGCATCGATTGGATGAGCTCGACTACTCGCAGTTTCAGAATTTCTATAAGGTAAAGAAGTGTTTGTTAAACGAGAGCGTATACATTATTTATGACATTTCAAATCATGGTTTTCTTTTGTCAGACCTATTCCGATCTCATCGATCAAGGCAGAGAGCGCGCCGATTCAATTGATTCGTGAGTATTCCTATCTTTCCCTCTTCTCCATTTCGAAATGTTAGAAAACGCCGGAACTTATCATTTGTCAAAATAGATGAAACAAAAGCTGATTTTTCCATCACAAGTCCACCTTGGTCCCCAGTCTCTCTCTCTCTCTCTCTCTCTCTCTCCCCCTCCTTCTCTCTCATCCTTGCTCTTCAGTGACTCGGAGGCTATGTGTTGCATCTGTATGACAGACCGCACTTCTCTCGTCCTCCCCTGTTCGCACGCCTTCTGTGAGCAGTGTGTCACCGCAGAGTGCAGATATCGGTACGGTAGAAAACTCACCACTATCGGGTTGGGTAGGAAAGTATGAATGAGCCCGTCGCGATATTGACTTATTATGTTATTATGACTATTCGCTTCTATTTCTATTTTACTCCAGCGTGCTGGCGTGTCATTATGTGGATTATGATGTGTTTGTTATTTAAGGCCGGCGTTCCGATGTCCTTTGTGTAAGACGCCGAACAATCGTCCGATGAGCTCGTCATGGCAGATTCCGGACGCGCCCACCATGCACTCCATCCACAGATACCTACAGCACGCCGACCGACGGCGCTCCGTCTGACCGCTTTTTGCTCATGCTCGGCTCCTGCTGCGCTGTCCGGCCGCTTTCCCGACATCCGCCTTCCTCTCTCTCTCACTTGCTCTCTCCTCGCGTCTTCTTTATTTCGATGCGTGTTACGTAGGCGCGTCCACTCTGAGAGCGCTGAAAATAGACAGCTTCCAAACACGTGTGTCCCTCTTCCCCCGTCCCTCCCCGCCTCTGCTCAAGTGTCAAGTGTGATGTTTTCGGTGTGTCACATCCGTGATACCAGTAATCTCTGGTTCTCTCGTACTCCAACACAATACTTCCTCCCCCACACATATACGTCATCCTCCCTGCTGAACCTGAATAAAGATTGTTTGAGGGGTGTGTGCGATTATGCGTTGATACACGGCTTTTTGCGCGAGGAGAGGAGTGGGGGGAAAGAGACCAGGTGGAGAGTCTCTCACTTTCGCAATTTCCTCCGGTATCGCATTGGGAAATGGACAACCACGGCCGGCATATGCCACGCGGCAGGAAGTGCGACTATCTGCGTACAACAACTCCTGCGCCGAGGGTATAAACTATCCCGGGGTCCGAAGGGACCATTGGAACAAGTGCACCAGAGATGAGCGCCGCCGCCGCCGGGGGATCTCTAGTTGATGAAATGGGAGTGAAATGGGAATTGGGAGTGCAGTCGGCACACATGCCATCCCCCACCCTCTCACTCTCAGCGTATCCCTTTTGAGTGACAGACACATGTGCGACGCTCCGGGAAGCAGTGCAAGTTCCAGGAAAGACAGACTGCCCGAAAAGGTGCGCAGCAAGCATCGTGGGCGGTCTCTCACCTCGTGTACTAGGATCGAGGAAAGGGGGTGGGACGAGACAAGTGGTGGGTACTGTACATGGCGGGGAGTGAGGGGGGCGGGGCGGGGTGGTGGGGGCGCGGCAGGTTCACTCTCAGTGGCGGCGCAGCGTCGACATGTGGCGCTCCCTTCTCGCACTCGCTCTCCTACTCGCTGCAGTCCTCGCTCACACTGGCAACATCGGTACGCTCACCTACATTTTGTTTTCAAACTCTTTTTTATCAACCGCTGCCCTCTCGACTGTCTAGTGATCTATTACTAAAAGTCTTGCCATTCATGCATAGAAAGCATCAATATTAATGTGCGAAAAATAATCATCGTTGGTGCTTTTAATTTTCAGACTATCATGGATGAAGTGCACTTATTGGAATCGTAGAGGTGTGTCGGAAATAGCTGTGTGACACATTAGTCACGAAATTGATCTCATCTTTGTGTCTGAATCGAGATGCTGACACGGAATTCCTCCTACTCTCTCTCTCTCTCTCTCTCTCTCTCTCTTCTCTCTCTCTCTCTCTCTCTCCTCTCTTCCTCTATGGCGGAGGCAGAAAATGAGGCGCTGCACCCGTCACTTCTCTCCTCGCACTCCCACGGTGTTTTAATCGACCTCAAAGAACCCAGCTGACTATCGTTCTATTTCGGGGCATGGACTCTCACAGCTGCGCTTGCAGACTCGCAGTTGCATCGGATCGCTCGGGCGCCGCACACTGCCCTCCTAGTACCTTTCCCGCGCGTCGGAAAGAGGAGCGGCATGCATCTCGAAAGGTGATCACAACATCTGCTCTTGCCACTCTCTGCTGGCCTCGCTCCATCCACTTCACTATCTCCCTTCTTGCAGTGACTCCTCCGACTCGCAGTATGACCCTGCGGTGAAGCGGTTGTTTGTCGCGCGGGTCGGCAAGCGATTCATGTACGGCGCTCGCGTCGGCAAGTAGGCCAGCAGCATCGTGGGTGGTCTCCCCTTCGTGGGTGGTCCCTCCACATTCTCGCACCCCCAACCCGCACGTGTCACTTCTGTGCTGCGGCACAGCCACCACTCCCCCCGAGATGATTGTATGTGTGTGCGTGTCTGATGATGTTTTGCGCCCCCGCCTCGATCGGTAAAGATAGTTATTGTTACATGTGGCCTGTTGTGCATGGAGACGTCAAAACACACGTACAATTCATTTATCCACACACATCAACAAATACACGTCGTCTTCTCTCATCTTCCATCGTCAGACCAGCATCATTGCTAGGGTGAAGGGTAGGTATGGGGTGAACGACGGCACATTCTTCTTGTACTTGGGATTCACAAACGTATCTCGAACTACAAAGTTCTTGTATAGTTCCTCATAATCAGACGATTGAGGAGTAGTTGGCGTTGGAGACGTAGAAGTATGATCTCTCTGAGTTGTCGATTCAGTGGGCATCACGGCAGAGATCGTGGACGTGGTTGCAGAAGATTCCATTCCGACTCCAATAGATGTCATCTTCTTTAGATCATCTGCATCCAGCGCAGTGATCGTGATCGATCCGTTCTCCTCTGCGTCCACTCTGAATATGGTGCCGCTTTTGAACGCAATATCTTTCACTACTCCAGCGGAAGTGAGTGCGCATAGTGAGAGGATAGTGAGAAGCAGCATCTCGGAAAGCAAGAACAACGAATGTGATTACCCTAGAAGGTCGGGGCTGTTCTCGAATCGATACCACTCATCACTGAATCAGCATGAAAAACAACAACCCTGCCCACCATCTAATGACGTTTCTTTATTACGATGAGCTCATCACATTTATGAAACGCAAGTTCACTACCGTACCGCTAGCGCGTATATTTTTCATCTTCTGATAATAGGGTGCATAAGTGGTTTGATGGATAAAAGTAGGCGCGACAGAGGGAAATTGAGTGTATATTGTAGTGTTAAATAAACGACACGCTTCTGTGTAAGGATGGCTTGCGTGCTTGATTATTGCGCGGCAGTGGGAAATTCGCCTGCACGACATTGTTCCCGCAAAACATTCGGCAAATTGAAATGTGTTCAATTGAAAACCGAACTCAAGGGATAGCACACAACCTTTATTACAATACAAAAGACAGTAAATTTATAAGTTCTAGACATCAATGGGACACGGCTTCTCCTCGGGAAGAATTTCGTCGTGAAGAATGAAGACGCAGTCGTTATAGGCGGTCGGATGCTTCTTCATCTTCAACAGACACCGTCTCAGCTCGGGAGAGTCATACGGGTCGGCGGTGGCTGGAGCGACTGTCGTCGTTGCCTCCAGCTCTGCAGTCGTCCCCACTGAGAGCGCGTTCTCTGTAGTCGTTGTCGCATACTGGGTAGATTCAGTCACGTCCGTCTGAGAAACGACAGTGATATTAGAAAGCTGAGGCGGCACGGTAGTTTCAGTGGAGTTGTCATCAGTAGAGAATGTAGTGTTAGTGATCGGAACTGCGGTCGTGGTTGTTTGATTGACAATCTCTTCACCACTTCCTTCCATCAGTTCCTTGGAATCCTGAATTGTCACCCGCAAAAATTCTCCTTCAGATGCTAGTGTCATAGTAGTTGTATTTTCGACATTAATAGAAACAGATGCAAACGATGCGGATACTAAGGCAAATAGGAGAAGCATCGTGGCAGAATGTAGAATATGATGTGATTTTCCCTGTGCTCCTTATATGCCACTGTTCTGACTCATCAAATGAATCTTCGCGCATATTGAACCCGTAGTCCCTGTCTACCAAAACAATGTTCCCAAACACTCCCCCCCCCCCCCCGTGATTACAACAACAACCTCGCCCTTAAAAAAACACCAAATCAAGCGCATAAAGCTTTATATAGACATATGTGGGCTCTCTTTAAATCTATAAACATGTACAAAAATGCTATTAATGCGAATACATGACCCATACAAGGCATGCGGCGATTGAAACAAGCCGAATGTGGATAAAAAGAAACTCACTCACTCACACCTACGCAACTGATTAGTACCTCAATATGACAAACATGTGACTCGATAAGTATTCTCGCTCGCTTGGACAATGGAATGTGGTGATCACAGTAACAGGGTTGGCGGGAGGGACCGACAACTGACCGAGAGGGGAGGGAGAGGGACCAGCCACGAGGCTTCAATCGGTGACCGATAGGGGCTGGGAGCAGGCGTGCTGGAGTGCGAGCTCTTTCGTCAGCTCCACCACTTGCCTGCAAAATACACACTTTATGGCCGGCCGCAATCATCGACGCGAGACGCGGATGGCACTTCCCCCCTCTCTCTCTCCATACTCGATTAGTCCGGGGGACACACTTCCGCATGGCATAGGACAGTGGCTGGGAGACTCGTACCTGCGCAGCTGTGCCGCCCTGCTCTGCAGCTCCTTCTCTCGCAGTCGCCAGTCGGCCGACGCGGCCTTCACAGCATCCTCCTCCGTCCACTCCTTCTGCCACCGCATCAGCACACGCTCCCACAGGTTCTGAAGGCACATGTATCATATAACACAGAAACAGATTCAAAGAGGCAAAAAAACCGATACATACTAAAACGTACAATGCTTTGTGGCGCGACGCTGGGCCAGAGCACGTTCTCATTGGGCTCGTAGAGGACGTTGACAAAGCCTCGGAGAATCTCCGGGTTGTTGACGTAAGACCAGAGGGACACAGTGTGACGCTTCACCTTCGCGTCAGCCTTGTCCTACAAGAGGAGAATGAGGGAGAGGGGGGAGGAAGGGAGAGAGAGGAAGAGAGGGAGGGAGAGAGATAGAGGGAGGGAGAGAGAAAAGGGAAGAAGAGAGGGGAGAGTAACAATAAGAAAGATAAAAAAGTAATAGAAATCATAACATAACCCCGAATATACTAGAAACAGTATCCAATCGATCTATCACCCTTCAGGTATAAAATGCGTACGCATTAACATGCTACTAGCTCATCAACACAGGACTATGGTCTTACACGCAATAATAACATATCAGAGGAAGAATAATAGTAAAGAATAATAGAGATAGGGGTGAGATCGCACCTTCTCGCAGTTTCCTAGGAAGGAGCCAAACTCGCTGGCGTAGGCGTGTTCGAATAGGAAGACAAGGAGTTGTTCGGTGAGTTCGAACGAGCACGGATACTGCTGCATCACCTGCCACACACAGTCGAGAAACAGCAGGAAGATCGGCGACTCCCACGGACCCGTATGCACACCCTAAAAGATCAATTGCTTATCTATAAAACATCCCCAATTATTCAATAATTCCAAACAAATACCTAGTTCCTAGCAAGATAAAAGTATACAGTACACTGTTTAGTGAAGGAAACGCAAAAAAAGGTGTGAATCGAGAATATTTTGGCATAAACAGACGTGCATGAAGCGAGTGTAATGTAATACACAAAAAAGATCAATATTTGAAATTAAAAAAAAAAACCAAAGAAACACGAACCTGTGCGTATGCCGAGTGGGAGGTCCTCAATCGGAAGGGGTGGCCGGCGCAGATCCACTCACGCTCGATCAGAGACTCGAAGCTACACAAAACAACATGACAGGAGAAAGAGTGGCACAGACTCACCCCCTGATGGTCCTCGCATCGGGATCGAGGAGAATCTGTGCGAGTGAGGTGACGAGGAGGGTCGAGTCCGTGCCCTCTCCCCCATGCACCACAACAGGCACCTCTGCAACGACGACGGTGAGACACTGGCCGAACAGGGGAAAAGAGGACAGAGCACGACCACGAGAAGCAGCGACACGAGAGGGGGCACACAAGCGGGGCGAGCGGACACGACACACCTACCTGCGGTACCTTCACAGTGTGCGCACTGCGCCACGTTGGCGGCGGCCAGCAGAGAGTCCGACACGCCCTGCAGGAGAGAGGGGGATGGGGAGGGAGAGGGGGAAGGAGGCCTACCTGCAGCCATCCGCTCGCCTGCAGCCGACCGAGCCAGCGGTCCGTTGATGCGCCCCGGTCTTGGCACACTAACCAACATACAATACATAACTGCTCGAATACAAAAAATAGATCTACAGTAAAATAGTAATAAGAAGAATCAACAAAGTTCCACGCACCGTCGACGAGTCGAGTGAGTGCGGACTGGGCTTCCTTGATGGAGGGAGTGGGGCAGTTGATGTAGCGCCACTGCGAGTAGCGCTGCGGCGACTCGCATCCGCCACCTAAGATACGAATCTCACATCAATCAATGTTACAAAATACAACCACATCAGATACGAATGCTCACCCTTGCTCTTTGCAGCAGCGGCAACACTCTTCGTCCGCGTGTCGATAATGATACCTGAACAATTGTTGAAATAATTTATACAAATAAAGTTTTAAAAAATACCTTTGCTGTTGGTGAGGAGCGAGTTGAGTATGGTCTCGTCTTCCTTGCAACGTCGATTTGTCGGACCAACGAGGGGTTGCCCGCATCGCATAATCGACGACTGCAACACGTGAGTGTGTACGATACACACGCAGATACGGCATCAACGTGGACCGCTACGGTACCTTGCTGGGCTTGTGGTAGTAGCTGAGTACGGGGAAGCGTCCGCCGTCCCGGAACGTGGCAGAGATCTTCAGGTAGTCGTCGCCGATTCCGCGAGGAACCAACAACTTCTCCGGGTATGAGGGGCAGATCTACAAATATGATATTTTTTATCACCATACAACGCGTATACGGCACCTTGAATCCCTCGTTGACCGAACTGATACGGAAGGTGTCGTTGGCGGCGACGGTGAGACGAGCGTACTCCTATCAACATTGCATTAATGAGATAATCAATGGATCAATGATCAATCAAATAACCACACTCCACCTACCTGCTCAACGTCGAATGCCGTCCAGCCGTCGTCGAGGACAGTGAAGGGGCAGCGGTAGTAGAACGGGTACTCCTTGTCAATCTCGGCTGAACATCCATCATCGAACAATCAATCAGAACGGGCGTGACTCACTCATGTTGCTGACACGCTCGATCGACCGTCCGAGTGCCATACAGTCATCGAGGGACGGAACCTGAACATGCAACATGCGGAATTGAACCACTATCACAACCACCTCGAACACGCAGTGCATGAAGTTCTTGCACTTGAGTGTGAGTACGCCGCCCTTGGACGGGTTCTCCTAAACACAACCGTATAATACAACACCAGAGAAACAGCTGTCCACCTTGCTCTTCATCTCGACGACGACGCGGTCGACGGCACGCTGCAGCAGCTGAACGATGAGGTCAGCATCGAAACCATATACAATACATACATAGACCGAGCAGCAAAAAAAATCGGTATAACAATGCGTACCCAGAACTCCTCGTTGCTGTGGCCGTTCCGCTCCAGCGTGCCCGGCGTCTGCGCGATCGGCGAGAAAATCAGGTGGTGGCCTGCATACATCAACATGAATCTGACAATTATGTAAACGATAACTGTACGAAATAAACACATGCGAAATCATTACTCACCGAATATGCAGAGCGATCCGAGCTGCGCCTGGCGCGGTCCCTTCTCCATGAACACATTGTCGACGCGAGATATCTCGATCGCATCGGATATCTCCATGTCGGAGACGACGGTGAGAGAGAGATGATGCGCACACGACAGCGGACGACGGTCACACAAAACCGCACCCGCCCCTCTGTCCACTACTCGCTAGCTCGGCCCGCGCGAAATCGATTCATTTCACTCGACCCGCTTTTCGTGCCGGGACCGCTCCAAAAATACCGACTGGGGAGAGGAGAGAGAGAGAGAGAGTAGAGAGAGAGAGAGAGAGAGAGAGAGATGATTGTTAGAAATAGTAACATACAATATAGATGGTGAACGCGGAAACTCTTCTACATTTTTCTCCTCTCTCTCCATCCCCTCTCTCTTTCTCGTATTGTAGGGAGGGAGAGGGAGAGAATGAGCGAGGGTGGTAGAGATACAAAGGAGAGATAGAGGTTGCAAGAGAGAAAAAGAAGCGGAAGAAGAGAGAGAAGAAAGAGAGAGAAAAGAAGAGAGTGAGATAAAAATAGAGAGAGATAGAGAGATGGGGGGCGGAAAAGGGAATGAGTTTGTGTGAGTGAATGAGAGAGAGAAAGCGAGAGAGAGAGAGAGAAAGTACGATGGTGGGGTGAGATGGCGGGAGTGAGAGAGAAGCTGTACATCCTGGAACACTGACACTGACCTGATATGTCCTAACCTCCTGGCATAGACTGGCACATTCGTCGGAATTATGTTTGCTTGCTCATTGAAAACGCAGCAAGGCAATCTTAAGCGCCTTTCTGACTAAACGCAACGCAAATGCGGTGCGGTTGCGTTTTGAAACGCATGCGGCAAATCAGCAAAAACTACTTCGCCGCATCGTAAAACGCAACGCGGCATGCGGCAGAGCGGCATTTGGCTGAGAAACTCCGCCGCACCGCACGTGCGGCAAGGTAATAACGCAAAACGCATGCGTTTTCGATGCGGCGAGGTGCAAAACGGGTGCAAAACGCAGCCGCACGCACCATTCGGTGAGACGTATTGCGGCGTGCGGTTGCACTTTACAATGGGAAATGCATGCCGCACCGTGCGGTGCAGCGAGTCTTAAAAGGGCCTTTAGGAATTTCAACGACATCGGCATAGTGGACGATAGTTGCAGATCCACCTTTCCACTGTCTACCTCTATTCGCAACCAGACCCACTAGCAATAGCGACAATCATCCCACACACTGATGCTAACTATAAATGATCCTGACAAAACCACTGTTCCAAATCTAATGTGAACATAAAGATAAAATGACTGAATTAATAGCATCCCAACTAGAACCAGTAGTGGAATCATCACGAGACGCGTTTAACCAATCAAAGGTCAGCATTCACAACAAAACAAAACAACTTCATAGAATCACGTACTCAAAATAATACAAAACCACAAATGAAATGTACATCAAAATCACACTCAGGGATGTGTAGAGGGAAGGGAAAGTGACACTGGTGGCAGGGTGCAGTCACTCACACGTCGTAAATCTGAAATCATGTCATCAACACATGATACAATACTATCACCTGACTCACCTGCTTGGCCCGACGTCGTCGATATGATGCGTACTTGCCACGGCTCTCCCACATGCTAGCGGTCGGCCCGCGAAAGTTGCATCCCCCTTCCTCCACCTGAAAATCTGTATGAACGCAGTACGTTTTCATGTTTTTTTTCAGGCGCAAACAGCATAAGTGATGAAATGTGATCTAAACGATCCAACCAAATACTAGATCAATTATACACCATCCACTGAAAGTGAAATGATTAAAACGATTAAAGAATACTGGAACAATGAAAAATTGTACACGACTCACCGACAGCGTGATGATCTCCTTGCAGTAGATCATGTCTACAAAAACCGGCTGACGGTGACTTTCTCTCCTCCTCCTACACTTTTTGCAGCTTCTTGATTTCGTGCACCTGCACCAGTAGTCACCAAAGAACACTGAAAACATACGAGATCGTCAATTTCAAATTTAAATATGCACATCGACAATACGTGAGGTGATAACTGAAAGTGAATGATGATGTGGCAAGCATCGTGCAGGAGAGAGGGAGAGAATGTCATTTCCTGCCATGCTCTCATTATACACGTCTTTCCGCCATCTGCTAAAACTGTATTTATCCCTTTTTATTGTGTGATTGATTTAGTAACTGATTATACACACATTTCAAATTGACCCTTCTTCACATCGAGCTTTATATATGCAATATGCCCTATGCGAATCATTGTCACTATAATTCCGAGTAACCAATCATAGTATAGCTTGAACTTACCAA
Organism: Rhabditoides inermis; assembly: GCA_963966185.1. Taxonomy (NCBI): domain Eukaryota; kingdom Metazoa; phylum Nematoda; class Chromadorea; order Rhabditida; family Rhabditidae; genus Rhabditoides; species Rhabditoides inermis. The sequence goes on along the minus strand of CAWZYM010000396.1, from coordinate 654,189 downwards.
TATCGATGACTACGCGTACTCAGCATCTATTCCTCCTTTGCAGCCACTCGCTCGATGCCTTCCCACCAGTTCGCCAGTGCAGTCGAGAGGAAGCACAAACAGGCGGCCGCACACGGCTGTACTTCGTCTGTCGGCAGGATTCACGTCATTCCGGTCCGTGTCTTCATGTTTTCCTGAAATTAAAAAAAAATCAATATGTCATCTTCACCACCGTCCATTTCAGCATGCCCAATACACTTTGAAAGACGGGTACAATATTCTCGAGGTGCTCGGAGAGGGAGCCTATGGAAACGTTTACAAGGCAGTAGACCGAGTGACGAGGCGCTACGTGGCCATCAAGGAGCTCAAGGAGAGAAAGGGACAGGACAGCAAGCACGAGGTATGCGGAAGGTAACCGCGGCGTTAGACGGAACACAACGTATAACGTGTTCAGGCTGCGCAGGGAGACACTGAGCGTGAGGCGCTCGTATCTCTGCGGCATCCGCATATACTGGCTCTACACGAGGTCGTATACGAACGCCAGAAGGACACGCGTCCCCTCCACCCCACCCATTTCGTAGTAGAGGTACGCAGCCGGACCCTATAATCACACGTTCTTTCTGTTACAGCTGTGTGCTGCGACAGTCCACGACCTGATCGAGTTCGCCGATTTATCGCCCGCTCTGTGCAAAGCAATTATCTTCCAGACAGTAACGGCGCTCCAGTATCTCCATGAAAAGGGCTTCGCCCACGGCGATATCAAGCCGGTGAGTGCGACACCATGATCATGAATCAACCACAGTACGATTACAGGAAAATCTTCTTATCATCGGCGACGGGGGCATGAACCAGCGGAACGCGTTCCTCCGCACAAGCCCAGACAATCTGCACATAAAGCTGTCTGATATGGGAGCAACTGTCTGGCAGCCGGAGAGCAGGGGTGTGTGCAGGCTGCGTGGCACACCCGGGTTCAACGCTCCTGAGATCTACTCTAAGGTGGGTCGACAGAAGTACTTGTACAGTGAACATACATTTTGATGACGTCATATAGGCAAGGACACACTGCTTTATCTCGACGGATATCTGGAGCGTGGGTGCAACGCTGGTGACCCTGTTGACTGGGAGGTCGCCCTTTGGAGACGACCAAGAACAGGAGAAGAAGCGCATCGATGTGAGATTTGCTCTCCTCCGAGTGGAATACAGAAGCTCCCTTTTAGAAAGGGCTGCACATTCGTCTGGGCTCTGGCGTCCCTGCGAAAGCTCGGGCAGTTGTCGCAGCCTGCATTGTTGTCAAGCCGGAGCAGCGCGCCTCAGCGAAGGACCTCATCGGCATGGCTTGGTTCATGTCCGGATGTCGCGCCGCCTCCCCGAGCGCCAGCAGGGTGGGTCAAGGGTCGTCATTAACACGGCTAACTTAAGGAGCTTAAAGGATTTGAAATGAGTGCAGTTAGCAAGTTCGATAGATTAATATATTAGGCAAAAAGTAGTCTTACCGGGAACAATTATTCATGTTGTTTGTAGTTATTACTGGAGAAGATACCGGGCAAGAGAGTAGTCAGTCGGTAGATGTGAAGCCGAAACCTGCAATCTCTTCGAAACAAAGCCGACCATTCCAATCGGCAACTCACTCTAAATTGCGCCAAAAGGAGGAGAAAAAAACGTGGATAACAATGTTGTTGTTAGCGCTCCCGAGTACGAGAGCAACGTCTGAAAATATAAATATCACCTGCAACACACATAGAAAACAGAAGTAAAAGATAAATCATAGAAAATAACCTGGAATTACGAAAACACAAAACTCGAAGCCCCGCCCCACACTATTGGTGCGCCATTCTATTTTCCAGCGCGTATTTTTTTGTTTGCGCACAGTAGTGAGGAATATTGAAATAAGTCAAAACTTTGATACTACGAGATCTGATTATTGTAATATCGGATTACAGTTTGGAAATCGTATTATAGATTAATTCCCGTTCAATTGCTGTGCTGGCAGCGGCTGTAGGAGTGAAGGACGAGGATGTGGCAGCGCACATCAAGGTATCCCCCCTTCCGTTCATTCCTCTTTCATACTCACACTGCAGACACACGCGCGCACTCACCTCTACGCCTCATACCAACTGATAACCGAAGCACTGGAAAGGGGCGAACCGATCAATATGATCGGCACAGAGGATCTGGACAAGTTGAAGGTGAGAGCCCCGCCTCCGTTGCCCCGCCCACCTATCTTGTTTAGGTATTTGAGACGGCTCGATACGCAGAGGTGGTAGGGGAGGAGATGACCGAGTGCACAGACGACGAGATGAGTGAGATGGGCGAGTGCTCGTTCGATCGCAGTACCGTGACAGGTTGGGACACGGAGGCGGAAGAAGGAGACGACGAAGCGAGTCACTTTCTCACCTCATTCACTCACCTCGCGAGTCACCTTATCCACACTCACCGCCCACGTTACAGGACCACGAGCTCAACATGGCGCTGCACCGCTTGGACATGACAGAGTTGAATGCGAGCCGAATCGTTGTCGGTGATGACCAGCAGACGGTCATGGTGAGAGCGGAGTGGAATGCGATCACCACCCTCCTCTCTCGTTGCAGGGTGGAGTGACGGCGGCGATACGAGGTGCAGCCGAGCAGGTGCACACCCGCCTGCAGAACAGGAACATCAACGCTGTGCTGTGCAAGCAGATTGTGAGTACGTGTGCAGCTCCCTCCCCCCCCCCCCCCCCCCTCCCCCACTCATCTCCCATTTGCAGGAAAAGGAGGAAGCCGAAAAGGAGAAGGAGGAGGAGGAGAAGAAGGCCCTCCGAAGGGCGCCTGCTCCCAAGAAGCTCACCAAGCCATCTCTCTCGTTGATCCGCAAGGCGTTCCGGGGACAGCCCCGCCTCATCGAGACCGGGGTGCGACCGAGGGGCGGAGCCTGAATGGGCGGGGCATAGAGGGGCGAAACTTTACTCCAGCTATTATAGGAGAAGGTGAACATCACTCGGAGAAAAGCCGCCCCCAAGACTATCTACGACTGGGCGGTGAATAGTATCCACAAGAACGCCCAAATGGACATCTCGCTGAAAGGGTGAGCCGCCCTGTAGCCCCTCCCCTCTCACCTCTGTGTTCCTAGATGGGTGGTGAGCGGGACTCGAGTCGATTCGCACGGCAACTGCCTCACCATCAACGCCGAGATTGTGCGAGTCGACCGGTCCGGAAGCATCTACGGCGTCATCCTCTACAAAAACACGGTCTCTTGATGAGCATACCCTTCCTCGTGGCTCCCCATTGTTCGCCAACTATTGTACCGTTCTTGCCAGCGCGTCACTCGGTCGTCTGCTATCCCACATTGGCTTGCTGCTCTCAGTATCCTTAGCTGCTCTCTTTATGACTTTTTCGCGGCTGCAACATCATTCAATTACCCGTTCTTCTCCCATCCCGTCCCATCCCGTCTATTTCTCTATACCTAGTGCGCTGCAGTTTTATTTAAGAGTGTTTTCTGTCTTCTATCCGTACCTTTCGCCTATGAGACCTTTCGCTTCTGACTATTCCAACCTCGAACTAGAAGGAATAAAGTATTATAATCGTTCACATATCGCATTGAAAAATAACAACATGTGACATGTCATAGAAGCTAAACCATCTACGGCTGAGTTCAGAGGGGTAAATCGAGTGTGTGAAGGGGAGAGAGAGAGAGGGGAGGCGGCTCCGTCTCACATGCAAATCAAGAGATGAGCGCGCGGCAGTGATTTATCGATTCAACATTTCCTCGCCTCGCTTTTATACCGAGTCATACCAATGGTCGAATCTCGACACACCTCAGCATCGCGAGTGTTGCATGTGTCAGTCAGTCCTGGCTACAGTTACCCCACCGACTACCTCACAGTCGCTCGATGCAGTCGCTCCTGCTGTCCGTAAGTTCGACGCGTACCCATCGCCATCCAGCCGCAGCTCCCCATCGCCTCACCACGATCGTGTCGTCATCACCATCCAGTAGAGTGATTGCCTGGAACTCATTCATTCAATTCTCTCTCACTTTCTCCACACCCCTCACTCTCACCTCTCCCCCCCCTCTCTCTCTCTCGTCACCCCCTTCTCTTGTTAACGCGAACTCCATATCTTGGCATCTAACGCGCTCTATTTCAACGTGTCTACTGTCGACGCTACGCACAGCACAGTAGACAAATTCCTATAAGCGGTGTGATCTAAAAACAGCTTTGAATCAAACCCGACATGAAACGACAAAATATAACAATATAATATATTTCAAATCAAAAACAGCTGTTTTCCGACCCACCGTGCGCAGACACTAGTTTGGCGTCAACACAATTTTGTAGCTGGTTGCGCACAAGATTTTTCTGGAGTGATTTATATTTTATATAAAGGTAATACATAGATTAACCAACAAAAAAGGGAGAAAGTTTACTAATTATTAATATAATCTACAAGTAGCTGAACGGGATGGCCGAGGCACGCTATCTCCGCCGACACACCTCAACGCATCTCTCTCTCTCTCTCTCTCATTTCATCCAGGCAAGACAGAGGGATCAACGCCGTATACAACCTGATCAACGAGTGCATAAACAAGGGCGAGAAGCCCCATCTGTCAGTATCCGATGCGGTGAAGATTCGACCCGATCTATCCCCCAACGACACTGTTCAAGATATTTTCGTCAATGCACGAACTGGACGAGCGTGCCACAATCACTGATCCTCGCTCCCTCTCTCACCTCTGTTTCTCTTCAATCTCTCTCTCCTTCTCTCCCGTTTCGCTCACCTCTCCTGTTCATCAGGTGTCGGGTAGACACACGGCGGCTGCCATATCAGCCCAGCTGGCTCGAAGGTGTGTGGTCTTCGTAAGGGTCGTGTTCACTCCGCCGCCACGAGACTTCCCATACTGCATCTAGTAATTACCTATCCTAGTAGTACCTTACAGCTCCGTTCCATTTTGTGGCTTTGACTCCCATCCCCTTCTGATGTCTCAACATTATAGCAAAGCCACGATCACCCTGTACTCAAACTAGGTGTTCGTAAATTTCGTAGTGTATGGGATTGTCTCCGGTCTGCGCAGTGTCCCATACACTACGAAAAGCTGTCGGTCGCGCGTTTCGTTTTCGACAATTGGTTTCACGTTTGTTATTTTGTATTCTCAATTTTTATTGTTCACAGTTTCTCTGAACCATGTAGAAGTGGAAAGATACTTTGCTCAACTCGTTTTCTGGTAGAGTACGCAAGTTTGAGATCCATTGGGTTATTGTTCACTAATAATATTTTGTGATGTTCAGTTTTGTAAATTGAGAAATACATTTTTGTATTCACCGAAATGTGATATGTTCATACTACAAATTCGAAAAAAAATCCATGACATGAAATTTAGAGTGGTACATTCCTTTAAATCAATCATAAATCCAGAATAGCTATATACTGATTCTACTACAAGGGCTGAAAGAAACACAGCATAGCTACGGGGATAGTAAGATCGAAGGTCTATATGAGATCGATCATCTGTCGATATTCATTCAATTTCCTTTCCATAATCCATTAGAATCATTTCGACCCGACCGCGCGATGCGAGAGTATCGCCTGTACTGCACGACAGTAATGAACGCATAATTGTCTCCTAGGCTATTGTTCCGCAGACTCATCAAAACTAAGTGTGACAGACAAACCCTACTTATCAAACTTGCTCGCGAAGATCAGCTCCACTCACATCACTTCGACACGCACGGGTCACAACCTGAAAACAACACCCATCAACGGCATACCCAACTATGTATGCCACAAGGGCTGAGAGGTTTCTGCATACCCCCTTAAGCGCCCATTATCCGCGTTTCCGGTCTAAGTTTCGAATATGCTAATCAGTAATGAGTGAGCGGCGGTGATTGGAATCAGCGAGCGACGTGGCGACTCGTGGAGAGAGGAAAGAGGGCAGTCATTTGCACCCTCTCGCCAACGCGACACTTCGTCGCGCCATCGCGTCCATCTCATCATCTCACGTGCGATTCTAGATTTATCGATTGATTGACCATCACTGTCTCTCTGCTCTCTCTCTCTCTCAATGGATTTATCGATTGATGCACCATCTCTCTCCCTCTCTTCCTCTCTCTATCAATTGATTTATCGATTGACTGTCTCAACTCGAAAGCCCAGTCGTTCTCCTATGGTTGTTCTTATATTCCACGCATCGCCGCGATTGTTCATCGACTGATTACCTCGTGGCTTCTTACAGCAACTTTTAACACAGATTGAATCCATGATTGCGCATCCTCTCTCCCTCTCTCTCTCTCTTTCTCTCTCTCTCTCTCTCTTTCTCTCACGTGATATCGACTTATCTCACGACATATTATATTAAAATATATACAGTAATCGCGCCGCTTCTCTTTTGTCTATCGATCGATTTTGATCCCATGAAATCCCATGCATTTTCTCACATTGTCGTCATAGTAATCACGTCATTATCGATTGATTGATAACTCGCGAGTATCATCTACTACTTCAGACCCGCTTCAGACGCGTTTCCTCCATCTACAACACCCACCACACCATGTACAACAGCTTCAACATGGCCGCTTCTGCTCCTCGCACCTGCCCGTCTTACTCTGCCTCGCACTCGCACAGAGTCGCCGTCATCCGGCCGGTGAGTGCAGTCTCCCTGAAATACACAGAATCATCTTTCTTTTCCCCCCTCTCCCCAATATCTCTTTAACCCGTGCCCCCTCAGGCGGAAGGGTATTCGCTGCGCGTGGGATACGCCGCTGGGCTACCGCTCGGAAAAGGTGTGTACGGGCAGGTGACCCGCATGCAGCATCGGCTGACGAGGCGCGCCGTGGCGGTGAAGCGATGCGACCGGGCGCAGGTGAGTGTGAGAAACGGGCGGCCATTCAATCACTGTTCACTGCAGAGCGACAACCTATGCGAGATCGAGGCGCTCAAGGCCCTCGACCACCCGCACATCATGCGCATGTACGAGCAAATCATCGAAGGCAATTACGTGTACATAGTGAGTGAGGTGAGTCCCCCTCCCCCCTCTCCTTCACTCACCGCCATGCTCAGGTGTGCTCGACGGACGCGACCGCCCTGGGACTGGCGAGTCCGGATGTGCTGAGGTGCCTCGTCTACCAGGTACTCACGGCCTTGCAATACATGCACGAGCGTGGCCTGGCACACGGAGACATGAAACCGGTGAGTGTGGCGTCATGCGTATTGTACATTCGCCGTCTCTCCTACAGGCCAACATGTTGCTGACTGGCGTGGAGGGTCTACGGAAAGACAACGCCCTCGAGCTCGTCACCCCCCACAACCTCGTGGTGAAGCTGGCCGACTTCGGCATGGCGACGTGGACGGGCGACACGGATGCGTCGCGTTTCAAGGGGAGCCTTGGCTTCCACGCCCCTGAAATCTACTCGAGGGTGAGTGTGGGTTAGCGAGCGAGCACTGCAGTCACGCACATCTTCCAGAAACAGGAGTACGACTATCTGGCCACCGATCTTTGGTCGGTCGGTGTGATCGTGCTTCTCATGTTTACGGGGAGACTTCCCTTCGGCCCCCTTGACACTCCGGCGGCAAGGGCTGCCTGTACCAAGAGGATCACGGTAAGCTATCTACTGGTAGCATAGTTGTAATGTGGATACCTATAGGCGGGCACACTGGTGCAGCCACTCGACAAGATCAAGGGAGTCCCGGCGCGCGCCAAGGAGCTGGTGAAGAAGATTCTCGTCGTCAATCCGGAGAAAAGGGCGACGGCAACACAGCTGCTGACTCACAGGTGGTTCGCCTGCGGGAGCGTGCGAGCACTACAGCCCGAATCGACCGAGGTGCGCAGGGCTATTCAGTACAAAATATGTTTAACTCTACTCTAATCGACGCCGCATTAGTGCGAGGCGCAAACAAATCAATAGAAAGTCGGTAGACTCACCAATTTGTTCATATGTGTATTGTAGTATTGTTCGCGTTCTGGCATGTTCGGTAATAATGTCACAGGATGTAGTCATCTGCCTGAAATTTCCTCGAAACAAAGCCGGCCATTCAAATAGGCAACTCACTCGGAAAAGAAGTGGCGACACATCTTGAAAACAACTCTCCTGAACAGCTCACCAGACAAAATTCTATGAACGGCGTGTCTGAAAAATAATTTGAATCAAAATGAATATGAAACGATCATAAAAGAAAATAATCATAAATTAAATTTCGAACCAAAAACAGCTGTTTTTTATGAACCGCCGTGCGCAAACACTAGCTTGGCGTCAACACATTTTTTAACCTATTCGCGCACAGGAATTTTACCAGCCTGATGTTGAAAACGAGAATTCGAGACTAGATAAGAGCAATGAAATTTTAAAAAAATATCATACTGTTAATCTAATCTCGTAGCTGGTGGATACTGTGCTGGAGAGGTTGGCCAACGCCGTCGCCGCGCCTGTAGAGATTGTACGGGCACACATACAGGTACGAATCTCTCTCTCTCTCTCCTGTCCTTCACCCATCTTACTTTTTTAGACAAATGCGGCTGATCACTTTTCGGCCACGTACAAGTTGATGGAAGAGGGATTCAGGAAGGGTGAACCGGTTCATCTGTCCGCGACAGACGCGGCCAAGGTTCGCGCTGCGCCGCCCTCCCCACTCACACCCTTGTTCAGATGTTCGTCGTCCAAGAAGAGGTTGTCGAGACCGAGGGCACCCTCGATGAGTCACTGTTCACGAATTGCGCGATGAACAGCTCTATGAACACCACGCATCTCAGTGGCTGCTGGACTGACGTAGGAGACGACGAGGATCGAGAGGCGGTGAGCAGTCCCTATTCGACCGTCTAAAGTAGTCACCATTACAGTACACACTCGCCGCCCAGATGCACCTTTTGAACATTTCGGCGCATCCGGATGGAGTGCTGGGAGGGGAGGAGGGAGGGGCGGAGCAGAGACCACATGGGCAGGACAGCCGCGGCAAGAGCAAGGTGCCAAAGGAGGAGCGCGCCACACTCACCTCTCCTCGTTTCAGGCAGCGAAGGGCAAGGGAGTGCTGGCGCAGGTGCGCGATCAGGTGACAGTTCGAGTCCACAACCGCCGGATGGACCAGCACCTCCTGCGGGGCATCGTACGTGACTGGAGACAAAGAAAGATTATTCACTGCCGAATTGCAGGCTGAGGAGGAGGAGGAGGAGGAGGAGTGCAGCGAGGGCGAACTCGACACCACCCTCACCCCCCTCACAGCCGCCGCCGCGCACACGCGCAACTTGCACACTCGCCGGAAGAGGAGCAGCCTGCTGGCAGTGTCCAGCCGGCTCTTCCGTGGACAGCCGCGGCTCGTCGCCCCCGGAGTGAGTGCGAGAGGGCGGGGCCAGAGGGGGCGGGGCTAGAGGGGCAGATGGTCATTCTTCTCCGTTCCAGGAGACAGTCACCTCCGTACACACGCACTCGACCGCGTCGCGCGTGTTCGCCCTCAGCGAAGAGAACATTCGCAGGAACACGGGAATGTCCTACAAGGCCACAGGGTCAGTCTCTACCCTACATCTCTCTCCACCTTCTCTCTCTCACCTGGTCTGGTTGCAGATGGACCATCACGGGCACTCGCAGGACGGCGGATGGTGGGCAGATGAAGATGGTGTCGGAGGTCGTGCGTGTGTACGAGGCGGGCAAGGTGCTGGGAGTGATCGTGCGCAAGGAGACCACGCCGCCTTTCCCTCCGCTTGTGCGCACCCGAGCCCCCGCTAAGCAATAGAGCCCCGTAGATGCCAGCCTCTCTATTCCTATGATACGTTTCTCTCTGGTAATCCCATTTCACTCTCTGGTGGTCCCCTTCTACTCTCTGGTAGTCATCCCGGCCTCTCTCTGACCTCCGTCCACATACTACTCGAGGAGAGATGTCCCACTACGGCCCACCATCATTCTCCTCTGTCGTGTCACACACTCTAGTCTCTAGTCACACAATGACTCCCACCATCCACCAGACATATTATGCTCAACCCCATGCCCCATCACGACTATCCATCTGCTCTGAGATGTAGTGAGACAAGGTAGATTGTTGGTTGACTAATGGTTGTCGAATAAGCGCTTGATTCCTAGTGCACTCTTCGCGGTCGTGTAAGCGGTTCCCTCCGCCGCTCCTTATCCTTCGCCTAGGCCAGTGCCACAAACATACCAGATTTCTTCTTCTTTCTCTTCCACTTTTTTTTTAAAATTATGAGTGATTTTATGAGTGATTTTGATTGTGTGACGCAGGTTTTTTTTCTGTAATAAATTCATATATACGCCCCTACGACTATACTATTACTGTGTCCACGTATTATTTATCAATCAATCAATCATTTATCCAGAATCGTTATATCCTGACTATACAACAAAAGCATACGGTACACCACAAAGGCTAAGCGCTGGGAGAAACACAGTTTAGCAACGGAGATGGTAGGGTCGAAGGTCCAAAGTCGATATTAGATCGATATTCAGAAGATCATTTCGACCCGATCTCGCGATGCGAGAGAGAAAGAATCGTATTACTTGTTTTGTTATTCCCGGCATCTACTATACTGTATGTCCGAGTCAGTGATGAACACACTCTACAATATGCCACCTTCTCCGCAATACGATATCCATACCTACTGTTACACTTATGTTTACAAATAAACACTGCTAAAAACAATGATGTGCTCTGAAATACAAAGAGATGTAACAATTAAGATTAAAAAAAACATAAATGTATATCACACAAACGAAAAGACGGACCCACGCCTCCAGGAAGGAAAAATGAGTTCATGCGTTGCCCTTCATTATTATTTTGCCAGTCGAGTTGACAAGACGCGCTAGTCGACGTCGGCCTGTAATTTCTTCGAAACAAAGCCGACCATCCGATCTAGCAACTCACTCGAACAAAACTCCTGATGAGGACAGCAGATGGCGGCCGACGCCGGGCTGAGGGAGGGTAAGTTGACTCTTTCTTGTCTCCTTGGCTAACTTCGTGCGCTTGCGGGCGTGCCCCTGAAACTAATGACTATAAACCGGGACATCAAGTCAATTTCTAGTTCATTGCGCACCACAATTTGCCTTCGTATTATTTACGATTTCGAAAATTTTAAAAAGCGAGAATGCGTTTTATTTGGTCTAAATCACTCACCCTACAGTAAAAATAAGCATGAGGACATATGAAAACTACAGTTCACAACATATGAGATATACTAAACATAAAATAATTGAACAAACATCAATAAAACAGAAAATAAGCGATCAGCTGATCGCGCTGTGCCTGAAGGGCGGACGGGAAGGCGGGATCTGATGCATGTTACTCGCCAACGCGGAATCGTAGTAAAAAATCGAGTATGTTATTTTTGACCTTATCTCAGAAAACTATAACTATCTTTGAATTTCCCACGTATCATTTGCCTACATGGCCTGCAACTGGTATTTTCCCCCCGAGAGTTTTTTTTAAACACGATATAAAATCCGCTACAGTTCGACATAGCTGTTCAAAAATAGTAGAAATTGAACGTAGCCCTTTCTCTTCCAACCAAACTTAGGTATGTCAAGAACAATCAATATTATTCCATACGAATTCCACCGTGTAATGCTCGAGTTGTTCAAGTAGTCGAGAAACTTTCTTGTTGCATCTCGACCCCATTGCAGCACTCACAGTGGTTTTACAATATGGAATACAAAACGAATAAAGTACCTTTCCACTATGATCGCCGCGTCGGTTTTGCCTGATCACTTCCTTCACGGTGATTATGAATGATATTATGAGTTATGCTCTGTTGCGAGTCGCGATGTATCCGGGTCACACACGAACACACATGTTTGGCGGAGATGTGACTGGAGGGGGCGATCGAAAAGATTTTTTTTTGCATTATTCACAGGCAGGCCATGTGCGGACGATACTATCGTTATATAGTGAGATGTCATCGTATATATTGGTATCCGGGAGTTCCCCCCTTCTGTATTGAAGTATGTTCAGTTAGTATCACTTGGTTATAAGATCTTTACTTCATCACTGGTGATATCAGGCTGCGCGAGGGGCGGGCCTACACAGAACAGGAAAGGTCACAGAGATACAGTAACCCTATGCACAATCAATCAATACCAATTCCCTATACCACGAAACGCTAATTCAACATTCAATCATCACTTCGTCATCCCTCCTCCCAAAGAGTTATGGGGAGGATATTTTTGTTGTTGCAATAAATGGGTGTTATTTTATTAAAAGAATGAGCTTGTTTTCTAGCAAAAATAAGGGTTATGGTGGGAAACCAATTTGATCTTTTAAAAAAAAGTTACTTTGACACGGGGACAATAACTTGATCTGTATATGTAAAAGTAAATGAAGGGATACTTTATGATAACAAGTAGAAATGGAGTACTTAACTTATACAATTCCTTATAACCCACTACATCTTTTCGAGAGTAATAAGGATGGTTTGAAATTTGAAATAGTTCTAGTACCCAAACTTGAATAAAGAAATCGTGTCGTGTCGTAAGAACTGTAATGTCATACTTTTTCATGAACTGCATCATCAGATAGCTAATGAGTGCCATATATATCGGCTAGTATTGTATGACATTAGTGAGTGTGCGTAGAATCAGTGGTCGTTCAAATTTCTATTTTCACATCCACATCATCAAAACCGCGACTTGTACTCGGAGACTCGCCGAACAATTCTTTATATACTCAATATATATGTCATAATTACACTGTTGTGACGACGCGTTATAATTCGAGTTTTATATATATAATCGAGTTATCACATTCACATTTATCCGATAATACCAACGATAGATATGTGGTGGGGCGGAAAGAGTGCATCGAATTAGGGAGTGGGAAGGAGGAGGAGGAGAGGGGGAGAAGTGAGACTAGCGCGAGGAAAGAATTCATATTTTTAGCATGGAGATTAACACAACAATAAAGAGAAGGCTTGACGCTTAAATTAAAAACAACAATAGGTGCGGGTGGTGCGGAATGTGGTAGGAGTTAGGTGGCAAGGTGGGTGAGTGAGTGAGTGAGTGTGAGTGGGTGGGTGAGTGAGTGGGTGTGATCGGATATGACGTTGAGTGGTGTGTGGTGGGTGGGGGTGTTTTGGTAGCGCGTGAGGGCGGATCTAGTCTAGTCCGGGCGATGTAGCAGCTAGTCGGAGAAAGACGCGCACAGCTTCCATCGACACGGCAGCGGCGTGTAGTCCGATACTGAAACACAAACACAGTCATCGGCATGCCTGATCGTATGAGCAACCGTGATGTTTGGAACGGCAACATTACATGGGCTAAGAGCACTGGGAAGTTGTGTGCTTCTCACAATCGTTCAGCTGTCATCGTGGTTTGTCGCGAAATCGACGAGAGGGGTTCTCTGTGATTCAGGGGGAGGAATATGGAATGTGGTACTCGGGCTGTTATTAGACGCACACCTCCGTATTCACAACACCACTTCTACGATAGCGTGATAGCGAGTAATTCTGTTGACTAGATCCGGATAGAATGATTTGTACTAATCTGTTCGATTGTTTATGAGGCCTCACCTTGTCTGAGTGATTTTCGGGGAATAAGGAACGTAAACAAATCGTCGCCAAACCGGTACACGTTCATCGGCCGGGCGCGCAACAATGAGTCGTCCTGAAACAACAGTCGTGAGCCAACCGTCCCGATCTCCAGGTCCCGTAAATGCTACATGATACTTGCACTTTACATTAACAGGTTTACAATTGTTCAAACGCATTCACTAGAACTGGCTAAATATAGATTGAGTTCTCCTTTTTTAGATTATGATGTGAGTTCTGCATATGCTTCAATCTCATCCGATTAATATTTCATAATATTTACGGGGAACACATCACTAAAAGTTGTCTCCGGTTTGCGACAGCATTAGTAATGTGTAAATTAGCGCGTGGGAAGAGGGAGAGAGAAATACCACAGAAGAAAATCGTAGTATCCAAATCAGGCGCTAACCAAAAGCGCAATGTACGCGCTAATCAACCGCTAATTCGTACGTAGAATGCTCGATTTCTCACGCAACCCGTCCGAATGTAAATGACAACAGAACGACCTAGTCTTCTAAGATTGCACTAATATAATGATGCTGTCAAATAAGTGAGTAATTCAGGCGGCAAGGAAGTCGCGCGCATGGCATCCGACCATCTCAGAATATTATAAAAGAGAAGAGCACACAATTTGACGTTATCATGGTAATTTTTCATGAGGGAAAACGTGCGTCTTGGCAGAATCGAGAATAACCGCTTTATACTCGTTTACAATCAAAACAAGCTTCACTATCGCAGGTGAGCAATCTGTATGCAAACCACGTGTTCGGTATTCATCTGATTATAGCAATTACTGTGATAAAATGAATCAATTAGTTTAGTCATAAAATCGCGTTTCAAATAATGGCGAAGAATTATTGTGTGAAAACATAGATCAACACGATTCTTACAGTCTCTTAAAAAACTGTAAAGGTATTCTCGTAATCAGAGCGGCATATGACGGCACGATATTGTGTGAGTGCTACAGTACGACAACTCACAATGACCCTGGCTGTGACTGTGTGTGCAGCGATGAGCGCGCCGATGACTGCGAGAAGGAGAGCACGCAGCATGCTCCGATTACCTGCAACATACTGGTAACTGGCACCGATACAACTACAATCCGCGGGGATACTATTGTAACGTGACGTCGGCGAACTACAATATCATATATGTACACGGAAACTCGAAGAGCGAGGAGGAGATCATTTGGTAATCGGAGAGAGAGAGAAAGGGAGGACGTAACGAGTGTGCGTGGGAGGGGGTGAGTTGCGAGATGACATCTCACATATAATGAGAGCATCGTCCGCCGCGTGGGGTAGCAGCCTGTCTGTGTGAATAATGCAGTGGAGGACAATGGATGACGTGAGTACGTCTCCATCAGTTGGACTCTGCAGCCGCCGTGTGTTGTGTCCGAGGAGAGACAGAGAGGGAGAGATTCGCATCAACTATGAATGCGTGGAGGTATATAGCTGGGGGAGACGAAATGGATGCGAGGAGGCGTCCATTGAAGTGGAGTCCCCGAGTAAACAGGCGATCGCCAGATCCGCCCCTCCCCTCTAGTCGTCGTCGTCGTCGTCGTGCGAAGCCGCGCCCATTCCTCCCTCCGCCCGCCTACTCCCCACCCCCTCTCACCCCCCGCTCACTCACTCACTAACTCTCACACTCACCACACGCACAACTACTGTAATTATAATAACGTCGATCCTCTTTCTCTCGTCGCAATTTATGGGTGCAAAAGTACAAAAGTAACGCCGACGTGGGGTGTCGAAATAGGAAACAGCGGGATGAGGCGTGGTGGGAGAGATATCTAAAGAGGTATTAGATGGGGAGGGAGTGGGAAACGTATTCATTTTCTGGCCGCAACAACACCTCTCACATGCACACTACACGCACGGTATACGATTTTACGAGTGATGGCGAGGGGGGAGAGAGACGGAAGCGGAGAGGGCAACGCGACGACGAGACGACGTCATCCCGTTACGACGACTGGCCGAAAGCCGGTTATGCGACTGCCCCACACACATGCAAATGCACCCATCGGCGCTGTTATGACGCGGTTTTTTTATGGGCATAGTTTTATTGGCGTTATGACACGGATGGGTAGGGTCATCAGAAGAAGACGGTCTTTCTGTTTGTTCGGCAGCGGCGCCAGATGCGCAGGCTTCCGATGCCGCGCGTGCCCTCGACAGCCGTCGACACACCGCGCACGTACGCCGTCTCGTTGTTGAGCGTGAGTGTGGACAGCCTGCAGACCAGGAAGTCATTTCGCTATCCACTCTCTCCTCCCCCACTTTCTACCCGCGTCGACTCATACTTCTCGGAACGGCTGAATGTTTCGTGACGACGCACCTGTTTTTAGGAACGGATCCTACGTAAACAAACGGCACGCTGACGCCGTGGAAACAGTACTCGAGGATCTCGTGGTCTGAAACGATATGCTGAGAGTGAACTCCAATCTCTCCCACTCCCCCGCACCGGAATGTATATGGGCGTATAGAACGGCGATGCGCAGCCGGCGCTTCTTATGATGGGCGTAGATGCTGCAAGTTATCGTAGACGAGCACGGTCAACGATGACATCAGCGTGTCTCTCTAATTCGCGGAAAGACGCGGGGGCACTTCTCTCGTTGCACCTCGCCTCGCATCATATCGCATATGTTGCGAGAAGCGAAGAGGAGTAGATGGGGGAGAGGGGGAGAAGAAGGAAGAGGGGCTAAGCGCGCCAATTAGGCGTGCGCCGGGCGGGGCGCGAGTGGCCCAATCGGACACGCTGATGTCAGCTCATCCAGCTCACCCCTCGGATCACTCATCTAACCATGTATATTTATAGTTACGCAGAGCTATGCTAATTTCGGTAAGAAAATCTGTGACATTTGCAACTTCCGAAAACGCACGTCGCCTTTTTTCTACAATGTCGCGTACTATTTTTAAATGCTTGCAGCGAGAGCGTGTGACGATGAATAACGCATGACGACATCATATAATTTGTACGGAAGAAAAGAACACTCACAAATCTCCAATGATCTGCTTGAGTATTTGTCTGGTGTCGTCCTCGCACGAATGCAGACTGATCAGTATGGGCACGTCTTTTTCCGCCAACCTGAAAGGAAAGCGCATGAAAACTAATTAGTTTATGATTAGTTTATTGCATCTCAAGGACTCATCATGCATTACACGTGAAAAGATTACAAACTGAAATAGAGAATAGACTAAATACAAATCGAATGTTCGAATGATGTGCATGTTTTTCGAGTAGATGTTTTACATGTTTCGAGCATACTTTTTCTTTTCTGTGCGTTCTCTTCCTCTCACTCTGGGAATCCGCGCCTGTGTTCCTTCCTTGTGCAAAACTGCAATGGGGGAATACCTATCGGGAGTAATCCATTCCCAGAGAAGAGAGAGAGAGAGAGAAAGGGGATAGGAAGAGGGGGAGACGGTCAGCGAAACAGAACAAAAGTGCCGTCGAGGGTCGAGGGACAGTGGTGTTGGAACAATGGAAGCGTCAAAAGACACGAGAGAGTACCTCTCCAGCTCGTTGGTGAGGAATAGCCTGCTGGGGATGACGCGCCACTTGGTCGAGTGCCACATGTTGTAGAAGTGTGCAGAGTGGTCGGGCTTGAATTGAAGCTGGATGACGTGTGCACATGTTGCGCCTGCAACTTGTGCAGCCGACATCGTGACTTTACAGTACACTGTAGTCGCCCTCTCTCTCTCTCTCTCTCTCTCTCTCTCACTCTCCCTCTACCTCCACGCATCATCATCGATGAGCCATTATTAATCCATCCCCCCGTTTGCATTCTCTCCCACTCCACCACGTAATTGTTTTGAGTCAGCCGGCGATAACACTTATATCCAGGAATATACATACATCACATAGAAAATACAATTATGATAGTATGATGGGTACGGGGACGGTGGGAAGCGGAAGCGGAATTTTAAAGCTTCTGTCCAAGAGATCTGTGATCGCCCGCAGACATGGACAGTGCGTACCTGTGGCATCGCACACCCGTTCCGAATAGGCGAACGATCCGTAGATGTGCTGTTGGAACGCGTGCCGACTTTCAGTCACGTCCATCGAGATGTTGTGCGCATCCGCATAATCACGAATCCTTTAAGCACAAAGCTTGTATTTTAATAATTTCAATGTTCATCAATTCGTATTTCAATGTTCAATCCCTAGAAATTCCGCATCGCTAACGTGATTACGCGATTATCGTTACATCGTAACGTATCGTTTGTATCCGCTGTGTACAATGTGAGGTGTTTGTTGAAATCTACAGCTACAATAGCAAGGGTGTGCTTGAAAAGTGAAAAGTGCGAAAAAAGGATAAAGGTGATCTTCACATATACATCTCTCAAACGTGACAAAACAAGCGCCAACAACAAACGCCAACTACGTCAATCAAAGTTGGTTACAACGGGGCGACCGACTGGACGCATAAAAATGGCATCGCCGGTCGGCGGAAACAGAGAATGCGTGTAAAGAGTAGGATCAATAGACGACCGGCTCACAGAGTGCACGTACTGTCTTCCCGATTACTCGCGTCAGCCGTCAAACGACTCATCCACTAACACTCTATTACGCGTTGCTGCTTTTTCGCGATCGAAATCGTGTTTGGGGCGCGTGTGAGTGTTGTTGCCACACTGGCAGTAGTCACAACTCTTTGTCGCTTCTTGCCCTTTCACCCCTCCCTCCACCCACCATTGCAGCATTCTCGCCGCGCACTCGTTGTTGTAGCAGTCGTCGACGTTGTTGACGTAGTCGTGATTGCCGAGCCCCGGCAGCATTCGGATAGGCAGCGAGAGCCATGTTCGCTGCAAGAAGACGGTCCGTCAGCCGGCACAGAAAGGGGATCGGCAAGAGGTGGGCGCATTTTTACCCCTCCGAATAACTATTCTGTTCCCCTGAATGCATTTTCACGGTTTCGGATGATTTGAAGAATAAGAATGGGCTCAGAATGCGATTGTCTGAAGGGTCAGAACTCATTCTGGCCGTTGCTTCACCTGGAACTCGGCGAGCTCCTCGCTCCATCCGAACGCTGTCAGATCGCCGTTGATGACGAGCGCAGACGGTCGCGGCGTCTTTCCCAGTAGTGTCTTCACACCTTCCGCCTGTGTGTGTGCGCGATCAAAACGAGACATGTGTGCGGAAAATCAAACAGTCCACTTACGTGCATGGTATTTGACCAGCGACTCTCTAATATGCGGCAAGGTGTGTTGTGCGCCCCGTTGAGTTCCTGAATTCTGGATCTCTCTCTCTCTCTCTCTCTCTCTCTCTCTCTCTCTGTCTACCATATCCAGCTGGTAGGCGACGCGGCAGGCCTTGCTCGCCTCCTTGCACTCCTTGTTGTCTTTCTCGCATGCCCAGAAGTGTTGCGTGTCTCCCGTGAATATCAGCGTGAGTCGGGGCGTCGTCGGCGCTGTATCAGAGAGAATTCTGATCCCTCGGAATACAAATCCTGTCCACTTCCTTTTCCGGACATGATGGTGCAATCATCATTTCTGAGCCTATTCTTACCCCTACTCTTTGTGTCATGCGAAGGCGTAAAGAGCATTCTGAAGGGGTCAGAATAGCTATCTATTTGGAGGGGATCCATCCACGGTATCACCTACCACAATTCGCTGTCGACTCACCTGGCAGCGTGAAGTTCGCGTCAAACTTTTGCGAGAACAGAAGCAGCAGCGATGTGAATAGCATGGGTGAGGTGTGAATGTGAGTGTATGTCAGTTCATGAGGAGAGTATGATCGTCGCGGCCGGAGTTATCAGCCGATAGCGGGCTGATTGCGGGCATTGTCTACCAGGTGTGTGCCTCACAATGCGAACAGCGCAAACAGCCTACTCGAACGAACAGCTTACTCGAGAACGCCTCCCCTCCTCTCTCTTTCTCTCCCCCAACTCTCTTGAATGTGAGATCACGACCACGCAATTCATAACCATTTTAGGGAGTGAGTCAGTGTGGGAATGCAGTAGTGTTTTATGACCTATCGGATGACATTATAGCCCCACACCACACCATACACACAGTCGACGTCGAAGGCCGTCGTCGTTGCTCGCTTCTCTCATTTTCGCACCTGTTAGGGTCTACACTGTCACTTTCCCACGGGCGCGCGCTGCGATAAATCAGTGGGGCACGCGCGTGGTCTGACTGGTCCGGCGCTCCGTGTAGGGACATTTCTCGAACTCGCCCTTCCTCCTCCTTCTTCTCACACGCAGCAGTGTGCACAGGCGCGCCCACTGTCCAGTCCGCTCGCCGCTCGCCGTCCACACACATGTTGCTCGTGTGAGTCTCTAACCATGTTCATGCATCCCCTCTTCCTTCCTCTCTTTCCTTCCTTTCGTGTTTGCTCTCTCTCTCTCTCTCTCTCTCTCTCTCTCTCTCGGCTCGCGCACTCTCGAGAGTGATTTGCACCGCTTCATTGTGCTCGCTGTTCGCAGCAATGACCTTGTATGGATCATGCACACTTCTCATTCTCTCACATTCTCTCTCTCTCACTCTTTCTCTGCCAGCCCCTTCTCTCTCTCTTATCGCTTCTCAGCTCGTTCACTTCTCTTACTCCAGTCATTTGTCTAATGTGAATCTGCCCCTGTAGGCATGTACAGGTATGTCCAGTCCCTCACTTTCTCTCTCACTCTCGAGCCTCGACCACTCCTTTTTTGCGCTCGCTTGGATAGAGTTTCACCTCTCCGAAAGCACTCTCTCACAACACCCTCTCTCGGCACAGTCTTGTGCGCCTCTCTGCTGCTCAGAGGGTGTGATGGGCGATTCCAGGTGCACCACTGACTACCGCTGGAGCCGGCGGCCGATGGACCCGCTGCCATCGCTTCCTCGCCAGGCCTGCGTCAGAGACTCTCAGGTACTGTATTCGCCCTTGCATTTCTGTGTTTTGTGTCACGGATACGATGCGTTCAGCCGGGTCCTATCCCTGCTCCTCCAATGTCTCGTCCACCGCAGCCGAAACCTCGTCTCCTCGATTTCCCTCCCGCACCCGAGGGAGCAGTACCGATCATCGTCCGTCCGCGAAGGCACGTTTGTTTACATCTGTCGCATCAATTGTTCGCGTGTTCAGTTTTCTTTCGTTCGTGTGATCGTTTCATATGCGGTTCAACTCATCTTTCCGGTTTGCGGTGCCCCCTTGCGCGACTCTCTCTCTGTCTATCTCTACGCGATGGCACATCCGATATAGCCCCACTCTGTCTCTGTTATACTTTGTGAATCGAGCAGCAGCCTGATCGCAGCCTAGATTTCGGGAAAATTCGAAGAAAAAAGGTATCGAGCGTGATTCATAAGGTCATATGGGAAGATACTGATGTGATTGGTGGTGGATGTGATCAAACATAGTGGGGGGAGATGAGAGAGGGGGGAGGCGAGGAGTGCGCGTCAATGACTCTCCGATAAGGAGTGTTTGCGGCGGTTGCAGCGCGGCGGCTACGTGTATAGAAACAGGCCCTCCTTCCTCCTCTTTCCTTCATTCAATATCGCGCCATCTACCGCAATATTCCAACGCACCCCTTGACTTTCTCCAGATGCTATCGCGCCCTGCGATTCACCCTGCAGGTGTGGGCAAATCTGGCAGTAATTGGCAGATCATGAGATTCGATCGAGTGTTCGCTCGGCGATAGCGATCTCACGTGTGCTCCATTACCCAATCAACCGAGTGACTGTTGGTTTCTGAGATGATTGAAGTAGGGGAAAGTAGAGTGGCGGAAGAGACAGAGAGAGCGATGCACTTGCCCACTCGATGAGAACTATTCCGTTCGACTGTGCTGACATCCGGCCAATTAATGGAGCTGATCACTGGGTAACTGTCACAGGTCGTTCGCCTCCATCCCTCCCCGCTCTCACACATATACACACTGTCTCCTGTCTCTGACATGTCTGCGCGCTCACGCTCGTTGAGAACCGGGGAGAAAATCAAGTGTGTGTATGTTTGAAATCCGACGATTGGCTTTTCCTATTGGTTTGCGTACCCCCGGAATCATTGGCGCAGTCTCCGAATGCCGGGTCGACACATGGCCGCGTGAGTCAACCTTCCATTTCCATTTCAATTCCTTTGTCGCTGTCCTCTGTTTTCCGGAAGCTAGGTGGAGAGAGAGGGAGAGGGAGTTGGGAAGAAGAGGAGAGCATCTCCTTGCATTGTGCGGACGCGCGCACGGTTCATAAGGCGGTTTGTTTGCTAATGACTGGGGTGTGCTTTCGTCCCAGGGCTACTCCCCGAGGCGCTTCTTCAACTTGCCTCCGCCAGCTATCAAATACCCCCTCCTCCCACTTCGCCCTCCATTCAATCACTCATATTTCCGCGGCTACTTGCTTTGAACGGTTCTCTCGTTTTTCTCCCCCGTTGTCCAAGTGTTTGTGTTCCGACCTTCAAGTGTCTACAATGCAGTAACCACTAACTAGTTCCGAAAAGACGCTAGCCTGGCACGAACCGTTCGAAAAACTATGCCTGGAAGTTGTCTGCTGGCATCTCTCTCCCTTTCCTCGTGCGGTAATTTTAAAACGGCGGAACGTCCAGTTACATTTGTGTTCTCATCGCATTAGCCGTCCGTTTGCGCCCTTTCTCGGATGACTGTATTTTGCACTTGCCTCCGCGCGCTGTTTTCAAACCGCAATGATTCAGTTTCGGCTGTGGTCATTTGCACATCATGTGTGCACATTTGCATATATGTCCTTGCGGACAGTATACTCAATCACACCCTCCCTTCTGCCCTCCACTCTCTTTTTCACGCCACCAATTCGGCCACAGATATTCGAGGCCGCTATACTCGATCACTCGCTTTTTTCGTGGGTGCGCGATGCAAAGTGACTGAGTCAGTGGAGTGGCTCTGTATTGTGCACACTGCACTGCACTGTGCCGCCATTCAGCCACTCCCCGGATATAGTAGTAGTGCGATCATTCTGGTTCTACGTTCTCTCTCTCTCTCTCTCTCTCTCTCTCTGACTGGCGAGCGTTGCAGGCAGCCCGAGTCTCGGGAGCGTCTCCTTCTTCTGGCTGAGAAGTCGCACGCGGTGGCCGCGTCGATCGCCCAGCCGACAGCCCGCCCGCTCTCAGGTAAGCCATCCTTCCACCGCTTACATTGCCACTTGACGCAACGCGATATCTACTGTGATCCTTCAACTTTTTGACAGCCCGCGAAATGTAAATAGAAATGCGCGGGGGATTTGGTTGACGCGTGGGTATATTCTGCGGCGGATGTATCTCTATGCGCGGCGGCGGCGGCAGCAGCGCCATCCTGCAGCCAATCGCTCTCGGACAGGTTCCTTCTTACCCAATCGTCTCGCTGCCTCACACACAAGTTGAGCGCAAATAATGGGAGGAGAGAGAGAGCGCGGCGCTGAGCGGACATCCGCCTATCCGTTCTGTTGTGCATGTGCGCGCGTGCGTGTGGATATATAGATCTGTGGATGATGTTGTATGGTGAGGGTGGGTTTGAAGCGCTCGCCCCGATTCGACTGCGACGCGTGCAGGCGGACGCGCCCCAGCGACACTCCACCGCCCTCGCCGAACCACCGCCGCCCCTCATGGGACTCAGGTACCGTAACCTTCACTCATTTTGTATTATTTAATTTGCATAATGTTCAAAATACAAGTAAGTTTTCAGGGCGAAGGACAAGTGCGTGCGTGAGTCGGCAATGTTGCCCGTGCGCCGTCTGCCGGAGATGAAAGAAGGTGAGAATGGAGATGATCTATGTGTTCTGTGTTTCTTTGCACGTGTATTTGTCTAACCCCGTTGCGCGGCCGCTCATTCGCAAATGTGTGTAGTGGGTATGTTGCATCAATGAGCGTTCAAGTGCGTCCGTTTCGGGCTGAAGGTCTGCTTTTTACTTGCCACTTTTTGGTTGAAGATTCAAAAATCGTTTAGTGATCTGTATTAGTGTTTATAAACACAATAAATGTTAAATATTATAAACAAAATTTTGCAGGAAAGGAGAAGGAGGTGAAGGAGTCAGTGTCTGATCGTCTGTCGAACGCTCTGCGAGCACTCCGGCCGGGCGCGCTCGTTCACTCGGCGAGCAGTAGTGCTCCATTCGCCAAGAACAAGGTACTCTCTCTCTCCCTCTCTCCCTCTCTCTCCCCCCTCTCTCTCTTTCTCTCTCTTCCTCGGTTCTTCCCTTCTCAGCCTCTCCTCTCCCTCTTCGCACTCTCAAGAGAGTGAGATGGGCACATGCAAGAACACCCGTTCCACTCGCTCCTTTCACCGACCAACCGCCTTTTTTTCGCGGCGCGCTTCAAACGGTCCCGAAATAGGCAGAGGTGTTTCAGAAGTCGTCGGGAGGAGCTGTGGTGGAAGCGGATGACATGGTGTACATCCGGGGAGTGAAGGAGGAGCGGAGAAAGGGCAGCCCGCTGGAACAGGTGCAGAGACAGAGAGAGGAGCGGAATGTGAGTGCCCCACTCACACCAACTCACATGTCACTGCATGATTCTTACTTGTAACGCATCAATTAACAACCCGCGTTTACTTGTTGCTTTCAGAGAAAAGCCAAGTCGGTGTTTGTGCGCTCGTCTCCGTCGCAATCGGACCTGCTGCTGCAGCCTGTGAGAGACCCGACACTGCGCGATCTCGAACACATTCGATCACTCTACAAGAGTGTGCCCAATGTGAACATGGACGACGAGTGAGTACTCTTGATAAATATCTTATGGATTACTGTTCCGTAGGTACTCTCGCGAAGACGACGTGTACTCTTCGCGCTCGCCGACCGACAGCGGCTACCGCAGCACGCCGCGCCACCTCACCGACGAGAATCCCTACGCGCTCGACGACGAATCGGGTGGGCATACGCTCGCCAGCCATCACTTTACGACCCAGTCTCTATCAACGCACAGCGTGCCTCTATCATCACATCAATCTATGTTTACGAGCGCGCGCGGCGGGTGGATCGAGTCCCGCCGGCATCCGGCCGCGGCTACCGTGTCCCGTCTGTCACTTGTTGCATTTGCAGGCGTGCACCACAAGACGACGACGGTGGTGCACGTGAACGCGAGTGGCGGGGCGGACTCGCCGCGCTCCGCCACCCCCTCCTCGCCCGACCGACTGCGCCTGCGACACGCGCACAGCCCAGCCTTGTCACAGGTAACACTTTGTGAATGCATCATGAATCATGATGTTTCTTCAAACCTTCCTTTGTGCTTCCCTTGTGTTCCATCTCCGTTGTTGAATTCTTGATATCTACAGTCATTTCAATGCCTTCTTTCTATATTTGATTGTCTATGTAGGCGTTGTCGGCGACGTCTCCGAGCGTGAGCCATCTGCGCAATGGCAGTCCGTGTCGGCAGCAGTCGCCGGCTCGCTCGCCGGCGCGTTTCACTCCGCAGCAACAGCGCACGCCGCGCACCACCCCCAGTCCGATGCTGCGGCCCGACCACCACCGCTCATCGCCCTCCCTCCATCCCCCGCACAGAACATCGCCCACACACCCCAGCCCGCTCACCGCGCGCGCCAGCCCGGCAAGAGTCAGGGGGTGGGTGATGATGTTGTTGATGCTTTACGTCCTATTGTGTGTTCAGCGCGTCCCCTCCGCGACTCCCATTCTCCGAGCGAGACGTGCTGGCCGTGTTGCAGGCGCGGCGGTGCAAGCCGTTCGGGCACTACATCCATCTCGCTGTCATTCCCAAGATTGTTCAGGTACTTATTTACTTTGCACTCAGAATCGTATGAATACGTTTCAGTTGATGAGCGGTCCGCTGACGCTGCTCACAGAGAACCTGCAGCGTCTCTCCGCCTACATGATCAAGATGACCATCGAGGAGGTGCAGACAGCTGTCAAGGTAGTTCTTAACTGAATAGTCCTCGTTTATCATGGTACCCTGCAGATCTCGTTCCCACTGGACGTGTTCTCGTCGTGTCTCAAGGCTGGCATGCAGGCGACCACGCTCTTCGCCCTCTCCGGAACAGGCGCACTCCGGTCAGTACGCCATTCCACCAAATTCCCCACTCCCTCACTTGTTTTGATTGTAGGAAGTCGCTGTCGGCGCGTGCTGACCTACGCCTTTCTGTCGGACACTTCTACAGATGGCTCATCGAACACGTGCCCAACAAACCTATCAGCGATTCGGGTGCGTTAGAGAGGGAGGGGGAGAGAGGGGGGGGGAGAGAGATCTTTCAGTTGCCGTGTTCACGACAGCGGTAGTGGAGTGTGTGCTGGAGGAGTTGGTGCTTCGCCTCGTCGACTCTGACAACTCGTCCGTCATTTCTCTGGCTGAATTCGAGAAGACAGTGGGCGACGACCTGCTACAGTACCTCGCCGACACGGACAGCCTGTCCAGTGAGTGCATACTTTCCAAGAAGAAACTTCTACTATCTTCTTGTTACTTCTTCAGGATCCGAGTACCACTCTCCGTTCACCTTCAACGAACTGATTGACATTGTTCATTCTATCCGAAAACACGTGCTGATGGAGACTGACGGCTCGCTGGGTGGGAAGGGCAAGCGGCGCAGCAAGTGAGCCACTCTGCCGCTTCTCTCATCCACCCCCTCCCCTTTCAGGATCCAGCTGTCTCGCTCCGGCATCCGCAGCCTGCACTACTACGTGAGCATGCCGGGGCAGTACCGCGACCGGCGCGTGCCGCTCGCCGACTGGGTGCGGCTGGTGTACGCGTTCGCCGAGCACCGCTGCTCGTCCACCGTCGACGACCAGGACGTGCAGCAGGCGGCGCGCACCCTGCTGCCCTCGTGCGACTGCGCCCCGCCCTCCGTCGAGTACTGCCGACGAGACCTCCCGCCCGACGCCACCCCGCAAGACGCCCGCACTGCGCTAGCGTTCTCGTTGATATGTGAGTAGGGGGAGAAAGGGGGGGGGGGAGAGAAGAGATACAGAGGAAAAGAGAGAATGTGTTTGCAGCCACCGGTCAGGTGGAGAACGTACACGCTGCAGCCGGGATGTTGGACGGCGAGCATCTCTCCACCAAAAACGCATTTGTAAGTGGGTAACAAGTGATTCGAGTCTACTTTTTTGAAGGGTCTATGCCCGCTGTCCGAGTCGGTGGTGCAGACGAACCTGGACGCTGTGACGGCGCTGCTCTCATGCGGCTGTCCGGTGAACACTGCCGTGCCCTCTTCCTCCGTCGACAAGCGACCACTGCTCCTCTCCGAGTACGCCGGATGGACGCCCCTCAACTGGGCGGTCGGCATACAGAAGGCCAACCTCGTCTCCCTCCTGCTCAATGCGAGGGCGCAGGTGGAAAGGGAGGAGATGGGCAAGGACTCGCCGATTCAGGTGTGCGCTGGGAGGGTGGATGAGAGAACGATGATCGTTTCAGCTCGCCACCCAGCTCTCGTCTTCCGAGATCGTCTCTCTGCTGCTGCGAGAGGGCGCTGATCCGTTCCGCTCTTCGGTCGTCTACGACTCGCTGCACGCCGACTTCCGACAGATCGGATGTCCCTCCGCACTGGCCATCGCTGCGGCGAGAGGGAACGCCGAGCTGTGCGAGACGTACCTAGGAAAGAGTGCGTCCCCTCTATGTCCATCTCTCCAGCCTCTTGTTTGCAGTCTCGTCAGCCGGGTCGCAGTCGGTGTCGGTGCAGGACTTCCTGCAGCAGGCGGGCGCGGCGCGGGAGGGCGAGAGGAGCGAGTTCGACCAGCTGGGAAAGGACACGCGGCTGGCACTGCAGGAGGCGCTCTACTACGCCGTCGAGACACTCCGGCCGCAGATCGCACTCCGACTCAAGAACTCCGTCAACGGACTCAACTGGAACGTGCACATATGGACGGCCGCGTTGCGGTGCGCACTCTCTCAGAAGGTAGTGTGAGAGAGGGGAGAGAGAGAGAGAGAGAGAGAGAGAAGATGAAAGAGAGCCGATTCAGGACCGACCGGTGATCGACCAGCTGCTGACGGACTTTGGTCCGCGGCTGGCGGCGGAGCTGAGTCAGGAGAACATCGACGAGACGGTGGCGGTGCTGACGGCGATCGTGCGCTGGGAGTGCCGGTTGCCGTCCACAGCCTCCTCCTCCGCCGCTTTCACACTCAGCCGACTACATCACTACTTCTGCGAGACCGCGTCCACCGGAGATGAGCCGAGGTACGCGAGAGAGAGAGAGAGAGAGAGAGAGAGATTTGTTCGCAGAGCGTCATTCTCGCGGGCCGCCATCGACCCGTCGTTCGTCAACAACCCGGAGCTGTCCGATGTGCGCTTCGTGGTGGCTGGCCGGCCGATCTACGGACACCGCATCGTGCTCGTCAACTCATCCGACAAGATGAGGAAGCTGCTCGCCAGTCCCGAGGGTGCGTCTCTTTCCTCCCCCCTCTCTCTCACTCACCATCTCTCCCTCCAGGTGAGATCCGGATCGACGACGTCTCACACGACACGTTCCTGGGCATGATGGAGTTCCTGTACACTGGCAAGCTCGACGCCGCCGACAAGTCCGTCGACGCACTCTTTTGCGTCGTGAGTCGAGAAGAAGTACATTCGCTATCCCCGCTACCATTCTCAGGTGACGGCTGCGGAACAGTACGGTCTGCCACAGCTCAAGGAGGTCGCCATCCACGCGCTCGCAAACCGCATCGACGGAGACAACTTTGCCCAGCTATACCACTACGCAATCGTGAGTTCTCTCTCTTTCTCTCTCCCTCCCTCACTCCCTCCCTCCCTCCCTTCCTCCCTTCCCACTCACCACTGTTGCAGATGCATGGAGTGGAGCGTCTTCTGGCGCGGTGCGAGCGCTTTCTGCTGGAGAACTTTGGTTCTCTGTGTTCGGAGGAGCGCGTGCGGCAGTTGGTGGTGCAATCGCATCCGCACTACGATGTGTGCTCGGCGCTCTCGTCGAGGATAGTTCGCGACTTCGACCGGCAGAGGAACGCCCGATAGACGCCTCTCGCCCTCTAATAACCCACAAGTGTCATCCGCTGCTCTTCGCTCTTCCATCGTATGTCTTTTTCTCTGTGTGTAATTTATTCCTTGATTGTACACCTGATCTTTGCGACTGTATAGTGATGCATAAACAATATTATTGATCACTAGTGCTAGTTCAACATAGTCACAAGGAACTCTTACGCTCCCCCCCCCCTCATATAAGTCGGGTTCAATTGATTTTTTTGCAATAATATGGAAAACTATGAAATAGGTAAATATTGCGACTAAAGTTTGCAAATTCATACCATCATTAAAAAAATGCAAATCACGTTTTCAAATAGTAAAAGTTTCTGAAAATCCAAAACATTCTGTCTTTGCATTGTAAAATAGGCCCATGGACAGCCCATGGACAACTTTGCAGAAGTGCAGCGAGAACTCATCTGCAGAATCGGCCCTGGGCCGATTTTGCAGACGAAATTCAGACAGTCTGTAAAATCAGCCCAGGGCCGATTTTACAGACGAATCGCAGACAAAGCGGGCAGAACCATCTGCATTATCGGCCCTCGGCCGATTTTGCAGACAGACCTGATAGCTTGTCTTGGCAAAACATTCGCCGAGCGCGAGGTTCGAACTCGCGAGATAAGATCAATGTTCGCGGTGCTACACCACTACACTACGCTGGCACATGTTGCGTGATGCATTAACTAATAGTCGACAGCGCGCACCTCAAAAAAGTATTGTGACAGCTACTGCTAATTGTGTGAGAGTGAACATTCAAATATCAAATAATATGTTTCCAAAAGATTAGTTCTTTGGTTTCGAAACAATTACATTCACAATGTAAGCATCATCAAGTCTCGTCTCTTTGAACGCAGCGCATTGTTTCCCGTCTTAGAGAGAGAGCAGAGCAAGCGTGGATGGCCTAGTGGTATCGTTGTGC
Source organism: Rhabditoides inermis (assembly GCA_963966185.1). NCBI lineage: Eukaryota > Metazoa > Nematoda > Chromadorea > Rhabditida > Rhabditidae > Rhabditoides > Rhabditoides inermis. The sequence goes on along the minus strand of CAWZYM010000396.1, from coordinate 625,012 downwards.
AATCTGCGCGCTCGCTTCTTGGGATCGAGTCCCGCGCTCGGCAAATGTTTTGCCAAGACAAGCTATCAGGTCTGTCTGCAAAATCGGCCGAGGGCCGATAATGCAGATGGTTCTGCCCGCTTTGTCTGCGATTCGTCTGTAAAATCGGCCCTGGGCTGATTTTACAGACTGTCTGAATTTCGTCTGCAAAATCGGCCCAGGGCCGATTCTGCAGATGAGTTCTCGTTGCACTTCTGCAAAGTTGTCCATGAGCTGTACATGGGCCTATTTTACAATGCAAAGACAAAACACTTGAAAATTAATAGTTCGTTTCATTTTTGAACTATTTTACAATTCATTCACAGAATTTCAAGAGCGATTTCGCATCATAAGTTGTTAAATATCTACCATAGACAGTTTTGCAATTTCAGTCGCATTAGTTGTCAGTTTCAAAGTTCTCTATAACTTTGCGAAAAAATCAATTGAACCCGACCTATATGTGTGCGAAAAATCGTGCAATCTATCCTAACGACCTAACCCATAAACTTCACCATCATCAGGCATTCCAAAGAATAATATAAAACTTTATCTGGTAATTTACGTGATCACAGTAAGAAAATCAGTTAGTTTAACACATGAAACGATAGTTGGCAGAAGCAGTATTAATATGAGTGATAATATAGTGAATTCAATCGACCAGAAGATAGAAGTAAGGTGAGCATGTGGTGTCATAGTGGCAGACGCGGGGCGGGTAGACTCTTCCCTCTTACTTCTCCTGCTTCTTGGCGACTCCGATGTGCGTCTTGCTCATCTGAAAGGAGAGTCGTGAGAGGGGGAGGGAGGGGGAGACGTACCTGGTCGGCGAGCTCGAGGCTCCTCTTCGTCTCTGCGGCATGGCTGATCGACGGGTTGAGGGCGACGATCACCATCGTCTTGCTCGTTCCACCGCCCAGTGAGTCCGACAGAAGCATCGTCAGCTTCGAGTTCCGGTAGGGGATGTGCGTGGACTGAAACGAGAGTGTCACTCCCATCCATCCCTCTTCCCTCCCTTGCCCACCTTCTCCAGCTGAGCAGCCAGCACCGCCTTGAGGTTCGACAAGCCCTTGTTGATGTTGGTCATCTCATTGAACAGCGTCGTGCCCGCCTCGTTTCCAGCGTCCTTTGCCCTCTCCGATCCAGCCAGATCTACAAGATGCAGGCGGGAAGAGATAGTCGTACCTGGAGGGAACAGTCATGGAGTCAGTCTCCCCTCCCCTCCCTCACTCACCAGTCGCCTCGTTGGTTCCGTTGACGTGGAGTGTGAAGATGGCGTGAGACCTGCTCGACTCGGTGTTCATCTTCGTGGCCGCCGTCGAACGAAGACGATCAGCCGCCGCCAGCACACTGTCCACCTACAAACCACACCCATCTCCATTTCCTTTCCTCCTTGCATACCTGCTGCGACGTCTTGATAGCCTTCTTGGTGAGCCCGTCGAGGTGGACGACTCCGTTGACGAGCTTCGCGTCAAGCTTGTTCCTCTCGTTGAGCAGGTCGTAGACCTCCTCATTGTATACCTCCAGGAACGACGCCTCGAACACGAACTGAAGTGAGTTGAGTGAAAAGAAAGGCGAGGAAACTGACCTTCCAATCGAGCTGAGCCAGTCGCTGCTCATTGTCCAGCAGGAAGGCGACTGCCCTAGGGATCACCCCTGCCTGCTCCCCGTCCCCGCCTCGCATCGTGTGCGTCTTGCCCGAGCCAGTCTGTCCGTACGCCATCAGAGACACGTTGAAGCCGTGCAGAGCACTCTGCAATAGACGCCATCAATCCATTAATACAAATGGACTACTTACCAGGAGGAGCTCCTTCACCTCGTTAAAGACGCACTGCTGCTTCATATTGGGAGCGAACACCTTCTGGAAGTCGAACAGCGCAGTAGTCTTTCCCTGAAAGAAGGAGGAGATTGAAGCACGTGTAGTGCCTTCCTCACACCCACCTGCTGGAACTTGATGGTCGTTGTGGTAGGATATGCCAAATGAGATGCGTCTATGTCCTTCTCGCGAGCCAGCGCCGGACGAACGCGCACAGCCACTCGAATCTGCCCCTGCAACATCACTCTCCCCTCCCGTACCATGGCCTACTACTCACTTTACAATCTATGACAAGCTCGTTGAGCTCTCGCAGCCGTTCATCGAGCAGACGACGCTCGCTCACGTGCTCCGTGCACTCCTCCGTCTTCTCGAAGAGAACCTTCTCAGTGTCGGACAGCTTCTGCTCAGTGACAGCCAGTCGCTGCTCCAGCTCCTCCCTGGCCCGCACGACAATCGCCTTTTCCGACTGACACGCGCCCAGCTCCACGCGAGCATTGATTAGTTCTCCCTGAAAGGAGAAATTGTGGATGAAATGGAAGGAAAGGACTCGCCTGGAAGCGTTCGGCCATTGTGCGCTGCGAGACGATCTCGGCCTGCGCAGTAGCGTTCTTCACTTTCTCATCCATGAGCTGCTGCATCGCATTTTCCTTCTCCTGCTTCAGCCGATCCTGCTGTGCCTGCAACTCCTGTATTTTCCTCTGTAGCTGCGCCACGTTCTCCCGAGGAACAGGCGAAGGTGCGCGGGAAGAAGGGGCCACGGAATCGCGTCCGGGCGAGGAGGCGCGGGAAGTGACGGACGACGATGAAAGACGTGCGGTGCGAGGAGTCGCAACAGACAGACGAGAAGAAGTGGCAGCAGTAGAGAGACGGGAAGTGCTCGACAGACGAGAGGAGGCGGCGGTGGCACGAGGAATGCCCATGGTGGTGGCACGACCAGTGGTAGAGGTAGACGGCAGGGGCACTGTCGCTGCAAACAACAAGATAAATATCGAATAATGAAACATATAAAATAGTAAGAGTACATACCCTTGTTCTGGGCGGTGAGGGAGCCACGGGGAGGCATCACATTCGGAAGACTGAAATGGAACAATCAGCTCAGCACATAGATAAAGAAGAAACGTACCGAACCTTCTTGGCGACAGGAGCCGCGGGAGCAGACAGTCCCATCGACCTTCTCTTAATCTTGTTCGCAGCACGAACTAAATGGTAAGATGCGCAAATCATAATATTACAAAAAATAAAATAATAATACCTGCCGGAGACGGAGACGGCGAGGGTACGGGGATTCGACTGCTTCCCTGTCCACTCATCGAAGTCCTAGAAACTTAATCATATTTTAACGAGTGGATTAGTCATACAAAGGAAATGCGATTTTATTCCATCTGAGAAAAATAAAGTAAATGAAAAAACAAATGTCGAGAAAAACAACATTCCAACAACAAGGAAAATCGGGTGATAACTATCGTTCTATAATCGATACTCGCGTTCATCGTATAATCGTAAAAATCAAACAGAAATTTTAAAAAAAAGTAGAAAAAAGTAGAAAAAATGATACCACCTCGGTTTCCCGCTAAATCTAAATCAAATTTACAAATAGTCGTCAATTGAAGTGTACGGTTTTATTAATTTTGTTAATTTCTTGTTATACAGTATTTATAATGGTTTCATTCTGTTGTCGTATCCATAATATCTATATTAAATACAAGTATGCCTGAAATAAGGACAGTAAAATAGTTAATTAATACCTCTAACTACTGGATGATATGCGCGTATTTTAATATGCAAATTGAGGGGGCGGGGCTGGACTGCCTATAAAAGTTGAGATTCGTCAAATGCCATCATTATTCCAGGCCGCCTTCGAGTGGTTCTCGAATTTTTGTTTTCTCACGTCCTTGAGCAATATTGTATTTTACTATTTGTGTTTTCTGTATTGAATTGTACTCGCCTTTTTATTGTTAAATATTTCAGAATGCTTGGTCGCTCTTCCGACAAGGAGTTTGGCAATGTGTCCGTTCAAAATGCGGGAGAGCGTTTTGCTCGCTCCAGGTTTTCTTTGCTTGGTGGACCTCCTCCCCTTGCCGAGGATCTGGATGGCGAAGGCTTCGTGTCCGACGAAGTCAAGGTCTGCATACCGTGGCAATCCCTGAACTCTGTTGTTTGCAGCCTGTGGTGCTGGTTCCGGAGGACCCGGATATCCGCCGGAGGTCGGCTCGCAAATCGGTCAGTCAGCTTGAAACGGTTCCCGAGGAAGAGTCTGTTGTCGATGACAGCATGACCTTCGAGTGTGGAGTTGGCGATGCTGTGAGTCTTGCCACGCTCTAACATAATAACACGCTCACTTATATGAATATCGATGTTTTCTTATTTTTTTCTTGTAGCCCATGATGATGCCGGATGTGTCGCCGCCGCCGCACAATGAGTGCAACCCGGAGGAGTCGGCGGAGGATGCTCGGTTGAACAACATGCAGATGTACCTCGACGAGCTGCTGGCGGAGAAGAGTCTGCTGCGCACGATGGACTTGTGCCCGCACGGCAAGAGCCAGGCCAGCCGTCTGCTCAACAACGAGATCCAGCGCGTTCTGAGCGAGCTGTCCGGTCTGCCTGCGACCATTCCTCCGCTCTCGAAGTTCTCTCTGCCACCGCATGAGAAGGCTATCGTCTTGCAGGAGAGGGTTCCGATCCCTGTCGACAGATTCCCCTACGTATGTCTTATTGTATTTGCATGTTTAAAAATTTTTTCAGTACAACTTTGTTGGTCGGCTTCTGGGCCCGCGCGGAATGACAGCTCGACAGCTGGAGAACGAGACGGAGTGCAAGATCATGGTGCGCGGTCGCGGCCCGATGAGCAAGGAGCCCCTGCACGTGCTTATCGAGTGCGAGGCTGTGGAGCACGTCGCGCGCATGCGCATCCACAACGCCGTCAACCGCGTCAAGGAGCTTCTGGTGCCGCCGGTGCGTGAAGGCTCCTCGCCAAAAATTCTCGTGTCTTATGATTTGTGTTGCAGATCGACGGCAAGGACGAGGTGAAGCGCAAGCAGCTCCTCCAGCTAGCCATCATGAACGGCACCTACCGTTGCACCAACGCCACCAGGATGGCGCTTCGTGAGTGGCTGCGACCGCTCTCCGAGAGATGACGCTGGTGTTGTAGAGCCGCCTTCGTCGGAGCCCTTGCCGCCTCCGTCGTCGGTGGTGACGCCCGAGTTTGTGGAGCACCCGGTGCTACCGACGCTGATGGACTTCCCGATGCTGCCGCCCATGCAGCGCAACATCCTCATGGACCCGCCACGCGGCCGCAACGGACGGTCAGTTTATGGTGTGATGTACATGGTGATGATGCAATGTCTGTTTCAGTACCTTTGCCCAGCTGGTGGCCGAAGGCGAGGCACGCCGTGAGGAGCAAAAGCAGATGGCCGCCATCGCCAACATCAGTATGTTGATCAAGATGATCTGCGCCACTCCGCCCTACCCGTCGCACCAGGAGATGATGGCGATCCTCGAGAAGTGCGGCATGAAGCCCGACGCGGCCCTGGAGGCGGCCGTGTCGCAGTACTCTGTGCCGCATCCCCGTCCGTCCGGATCATCGCGCTTACCTGCTGACCTCATTCCACCCGCCAACGTGCAGGTGCTTTGTTGATCTTGTTGCAGCAATGATGAACTGCTTTCAGCAATACGCCACTGCCGCTGCCATGCTCTATGGTGTGCCGTACTGCTAAGGGATGAGCATTCCTTCCAAGCATCTTCGAGCACAAGTTCAAAATATTATCTACAATCCCGTGTTCACTTTTATCCCGTGGTTAGTTATTTCAATTTCATTCCCTGTAGCCAAGCATGTAGGTTAAACATGTAGCATCCACTCTAGCCCCACGCTTCAATGGGCACTGTTTTAGCACTGTAAGTCATTCTTGTAAGTTGTTTTGTTTAATCCTAGTCTTATTTAATCTTTTTCCTGTGACCGCTATCCTGTGATCCGTCAGCTGTTATTTTCAAATGTTTCTTGTTTTTAGTTTTTTTAACCTTGTTAAGAGTGTTGTTAGGGCGTGGGAATTGTTTTCGTTTGATAAAGAAATGTTTCTCCAGCATAGTTGTTCTTGATTGGGTTCTTGTTAGCCGACGTTGAACTGTCACGAGCATACTTGTTTTTCGCAAGCAATATGCATCGCTCATAGGTCTTTTGAACACTAGCAATCAAATATCTGGTAATTCAATGTATCATGAATGTTCGATCTCAACTCAATGATGTTCCCTTATTGTAAGATGAACAAACACTACTTCATGCATTGCGGTGCGAATGTGAGAAGATGGTAAACTCTTGATTATGAATCGAACAGCTATTTGCAAAGAAATGTTATGATATTATATTTTATTGATGCACATACAAAGAAACCATTCAGTCTTATCTTGAGAATTGAGAGAAACATACAAAATACCCGGCATGTAAATGAAAAAGTAATGCGGCTGCAGTGAGTAGTCACCTAGTGGTTCATTGTCAAAAGAAATGCTGTCAATGTGGATTACTGTATCCAGTCGGGTGTCTCGTTTCCGGTAAGACCGTAACTCTCGAGACCCTGCTGTATTTGGTGGAAGAGGAAATCGTAGTCCGGATCCGTCTGAAATATATCATAAAGAGATATCGTAGATCTTTGGTGTATTCATTTACCTCATACGTCTGCTCGTCAATGTGCTGCAGGATACGGTAGTATTCAGCCTGAAAAGAGAGAACTCGAGTGAAAGAGAGAGAGAGAGAGAGAGAGAGAGAGAGAGAGAGAGAATTATCTACCTTTGGGCAAAGATCAAGGAACTTGTCGAGTGCGTCACCAGTTCGCGCCTCTTCCTTGAGCCGCTGCACTTGGTCCCGCTCCGACCGCCGACCCAGCCGCGACCAGGGGAGACTACCTGTGTGAGTCTCTCTCTCTCTCTTTCTCTCGCTCTCTCTCTCCCTTCTTCTTCTCTCTCTCCCTTCCTCTCTCTCTCTCTCTCTCTCTCTCTCTCTCTCTTTCTATCTCTGTTTCTCTCATTCTCTCTTCTCTCGTCTCCACTCACTGCTGGTCCATTCTACAAGCGAGTAGAACCACGACTCAACGTCGTCCTTTGTCGACAGTTCTTCTCTGCGATGCGCTGCGAGACTGGCATAGCGAGTCGTGCCCCTGTGGCATAGATTAGACGAGAACGAGAGCATAGATCTCACCGGAACTTTCCGCTCTTGTCCTGTCTCGCCGGCTTCCGCCCACCCTGCTTGTCTTCGAAATGCCGGCACACGCCGAAGTCGATGAGACACACACGCACGTCGTCCTTGTTCTGCGTCGGCACCACCACAAAGTTGGACGCCTGAGGAGGCGGAGTTACAAGGGGCGGGGTCTAGATCGCTAACCTTGATGTCTCGATGCACGAATCCCATTCCATGCAGCGAGCGGATGCATTCGAGGGTTAGCCGCGCGAGTCGCAGCGCGGTGGCAGAGGAATATCTGAGCATGTCTTGCATCCACTCTGCTCCTTCTGTTCTGTGTTACCTAAGCTCGACAAAGGAGTGTCGTATCTTTTCGAGATCGTCTCCGAGGAGATTCATCACGATGAATTTGAAATGGTTCTCGATCTTGCCCCGATCCACCAGCGCAATCAAACCAGGTGTGTTCTAGAAGGTGTTCCGTGTTCTTCTCTCTCTCTCTCTCTCCTCTCTCTCTCTCTCTCTCCCTCACCTTCTTCTTGACCGTCCGCATTACGGCGTACTCCATATCGATTCCTCTGGATGCCGAATCGCAAATGATCTCCAGCTTCGCAGCGAATCTCTTCCCGTCGCGACGCCGCAACACCTAAACTCTTTTTTTTAAACATATTATCAAATGATGAGTCACATAGGAAAGGAGGGTACAACAGATGAATCACATAGGAAACCGAACATTTTCCGCAATGTGCTACCATTCGTTTTCAATCAACTGAACGCGACACTTTCTGAGACAGCTGTTTGTCCGATTGCGTGAAACGTACCTCGTAGATGGCTCCGAATCGACCTCTCGCGATCTCCCTTCCCACCGCGTAGGCTCCTTCCGAACCGGAGAGAAGCTGTAAGAGTAAGAGGGAATAGACGAGGTATTCTAGATCTAGATACTAATGATGTGAAATGCAGAGTAATGCAACTAATATCATGCAAGAAACTTATAGTGAAACAATGATAGCGAACAGTTGCAGAAATTGATAGAGTGGTGCAAGCTCTGTTGCTGGTTGCTGGTACCTGGTTCCTTCGGGGCAGCGGTAAATCGGAATCGGAATCCGAATCCCACTATGTGTGCAACGTAAATGTGATGAGAGAGAGAGAGAGACAGAGAGAGGGAGAGACAGAGAGACAGAGAGGTGGCGTACCTGGTTGCGCTTCGGCAGCAGATCAAAGTTGGCGGTGGCATCGTAGTTGCTGTCCAGCTCGGAACTGTCTTCTCGAACCTCCCGAGACGCCATGACTGCAGTTCAATGTTGCAGAAATTGCGGAAAAAATTGGATCTGGTGAATTTCTATAGAAACTTGATAGCCACGAAATAACACAACAACATCAAAGACATCTAGGTGATAATAGCGGGTGAGCATGTGATAAGATGTGAGTGTGTGTCGGGAGCAGTAGTCATGCGAGCGATCAGCTTCTCTCTCCCCTCTATCTCTCCGCTCTCCTTCTCCCTCCCTCTCACTCACACTCTCTCTCTCTATATCTCTCCTGGTCCTCGAATCGATGCCCGCATGTTTTGTGATGCAGTGTTTTATCCCGGCCACTTCTCTGGCTCTCTCCGATCCGCGCGCGCTCTCCCCCCTCCTCCCCCACTCGAAAGCCCGCACACACCACCCTCTCTCTCTCTCATCCTCATCTATCTCATCAACAAATAAAAATAACACACACGCTGGCTGTGATCCGCGCGCGAGAAAGTGCACATGTTATGTGTACAGCGTGGAGTTTCGAAAGTCGCCTGGCCAGACGAATATGAGTATCGAATAGACAATCACTTTTTGTTCCTGAAAAGTGACAGGGGAAATATGCGGGGAAATATGACTCGGCTGTGGAGCAGAGATCAGTGGGAGTGAGTCAGTGCGATGGGGAGTGTTGAAACATATCTCAAAGTATACGATCGAATCTGAATGAGAAATTAATAAATACTTTCACAATGGAGATTGTGAACAATATAGTAAAAAAGATTGGGACTATATAGTAAAATCCGGTGCACAATGCACAGAACATCTGTCTCACGATACTTGGATCTCTTTTGGATAGCGAAACACCACATTTCAAATAATTTATCTTGATCAACAAAAAAGATATAACACACTGGCACACGCACGATTATGATTGCTTATAACGTGTAACAACATCGTAGACTTCTATAAACCGGGGGATGACATATGACACTGGGGTAGTGTGTTCAGGTGAGGATGACTCCGAGGGGCAGGGTGCACACGTCTCCGTAGCCGTCAAACTCGACCGCGCACATGTCGCCCGGGCCGAGGTGGACGATGCGAGCCGGGTAGAACTGGCCGTCCTGCCACGGCGCCTCACACCGCATACCCACCTTCCAGCCACCACTACCCTCCGGACGACCGCCGCGAGTCGCAATGTGGCCGCTTTCGGAGAGAGACAGGTCGAAGCGACCTGCAAAGGGAGGAATGAGGAGGGAGAGGGAGGGAGAGAGAGTGAGAGAGAGGGGGAGAGAGAGAGGGGGGGGGGGAGGGAGAGAGAGAGTCGAGAAGGGACTCACCGTTGAGTACATCCTGTTCGCTGTACCTCTGCGACTGCTTCTGTGCACGTGACTCCTTCTTCTCTCCTCCTCCTTCCGTCTTCTTGCCCTTGCCCTCCTGCTGTCCGTTCTGGCCCTTCTCCCCTCCCTTTCCCTTTCCTTGTGCACGCGTCTCCTTCTGGCCTCTCTTCTCGGCTTTCCCTCCAAATCCGGGCGGCGGGTCATTCACCACCACCTGCTTGTTCTTCTGCCCGCGTGCGCCTCCCTGGTTCGGCTGACCCGGCGCGCGGCCGCCATGGTCCCTCTGCGCCCCTCCTCCCTGCTCATCTCGCTGGAATCCTCCTCCCTGCTGCTGATCCCTCTGGAATCGTCCGCCTTGTTGATGGTCTCTCTGGAATCCTCTGTTCTGCTGATGATCCTGCGGGAACCCTCCTCCTTCTCCCTGTTGCTGGCTTCTCTGGAACCCTCCCTGATGTTGGTTCTGGAATCCTCCTCCCTGGTGTTGGTTCTGGAACCCTCCCTGGTGTTGGTTCTGGAATCCTCCTCCCTGGTGTTGGTTCTGGAACCCTCCCTGGTGTTGGTTCTGAAACCCTCCATCGTATCCCTGTCCTCGCTGATACGGGCGACCGGCGTCTTGTCCGTATCCCTGTGTCTGTCCACCTCTCACGAACTGCCCTCCGCCAAATCCATGCTGGTTCTGGTATCCATTGCCATGCTGATTCTGGTAGCTACGGTCCGTATGGGAACGACCTGATATGACGCCATGATCACTCATCCCATAAATTGTCGCATCACTCACCCTGCCCTCCACCGAATCCACCCTGCTGCTGTCCTCCCGGCTGCATCCTGTCGTAGCCCTGTCCTCTCTGATAGGGTGCGGGCTGGCGATCCGAGTAGCCGTCGCCCCGCTGATAGCCGCGATCAGTGTGCGGCCGAGGCTGTCCCTGTCCGCCATGATGACCTGCTCCCTGCCGCTCGTCTCCGCCCCTCCTCAGGTCTCCGGTCCGACCGGCGGCCCTCTCCCCGCCGCGGCCCTCGTTCTGAAAACGGAAGTAGAATGTGGATATGATAAAGATGTGTGTACCCTGTCGTGTCCGCCTCTTCCTCCTCGTCCACTGCCACCGCCCCTGCCGCCTCGTCCGCCGCGCTCTCCCCTCTCGCCCCTATCCCCGCGTCCGCCGCCCCTCTCCTGCCGATCGAAGCGATCGTTGCCAGGGGCACTGCAAACCATATATAGCTATTAACTTAAAGAAACAAACACCTGTTATGCACTGGCTGGGGTTCGTCTTCGGCGACTCCTCCGCTGATAAAGTCGAATAGGGTGGTGGGCTGGGCGGGACGGTTGTACTCGCCACAGTCCTGTAAATATGCATAGTGCAACAATATCATGAATGCTCTCACCGAGTCCTCGTCGTCGTCTCCCCGTCCGCGCCTGCCCTTGCGGCGCTCTCCGCCTCGCGCCTCCGCCTTCTTCTCCCTGTCAGCCGCCTTCTTCTTGAGCATCTCCAAGCGATCCTCTCTCGACGTCTCCGGCTTGGCCGCCAGCTGCACCGTCTTCGGCGCCTCGAACTTCTTGGCCGGCTCGTCCTTGACGGCCTTGATGTTCGCCTTCCGCTCAGAGTCAAAGTTCTCGTCCACTACTCCTTAAAAATAGATACATTTTAGTGTCATGGTGGATATGAACAGATGAAACATGACCTACTACGTAAATGTGACACTCACCGTGTGTGGTGACCGAATGGATGACATCGTTGGCCTTGAAGTTGTCGGACAGAGTGGGGTCAGTTTTTCCCTTCTTCGCATCCTTCTTTCCGAACGAGATCCACTTGGGGGCTGCCACGTCCGCCTTCTTGCTACCGCCGCCCGCGCCACCAAACGCGATAGAGTTCTAGAAGAAACGCGATAATCATCAAAGATGAATTGAGCCTACTTACCTGCTCGATGCGCCACCTCTGCACGAGCACGTCGACGTGTCCGCCCAGCACCTGGCAGTTCGACTTGGTGAGCAGCACGAAGCCCGACTCGAGCGACATCTCCCCGCTCAGCACCAGCTTCGTGCCCGGCGGAGTGTTCACACTAACAAGAATCAGTAATCATGAAGATAACAGACAACTCACTCTATTCCTGGCACGTTTGCGGGCGGTAGAATGAGAGCCATGAGCTGCGCATGCCCATCCGTCAGGTTCAAGCGGTACACCGCTGACGACGGAGTCTCGTTGCCCTCCCGAATAGACGGCAGCGTCACATTCCTACACACAAACACATCAGAATTATTGAACAATCTGTGATCACTTACCTCAACTTGGAGAGCTGCACGAGGATGGGACCCTTGAGGATATGCTTGTCCTTGTTGAGCAGGTCGCACAGTGCAGGCTCGCCAAACTCGCGCAGATCCACCTGAATAGGATGATTGAATAGGATAGACTTTCATCAGCTGTGTTACAAATATGTGAATTAGAATAATTTGCTTACATAAAATACGTACATCGAGAAGCGCCCTGCGAAGGTCAGCGCCAGTTGGCACGGGCTCTCCCTCGAAGATGGCGGGCAGAGTAGCGTCGTTGATACGCCACTCAGCCATCACCCTGTAAATATCCACTAAAATAACTCATACCCATCAAGAAAGCACGGAGAACATCAAATACACATAAAACAACAAAATCCAAAAACTTGTTTATAAGTGTCACGTAGTGCAGACATGTTGTGTTGATTCGTTTTGCACAATTTGACACTACCACGTGACGCGCTCGTTTTTGAAGCTCGACGCATCTTCGTTGTTTTGACGTTTGTGTTGTTTGTTATTCCGAATCCGTTTTATTTGTCACACAAATCCGTTCTCATTATTATACCGCTCATGTGATTCAACAAATAGCCGTTTTGTTTATGCTTCTAGCCCACCACCACCGCGCAATATCCGTTCTCCGATGATTTTTCTCTCATTTCTCATTCATCCAGATTGCAATGGCGGACGATGAAGAGGTGAAGAAAGCGGAGGAGACGTCTGTGGAGGAGAAGGCGTCGCAGCGAGAAAGCCCACGGGAGGAGGTAGACCCGCTGCAGCTCGCCTCGGGCTGGCTACAGGCAGGCACCTCCTGGGGATCCTCCTGGATCACTTCCGCCAAGCAGAAGGTACACATGACGTTTGCCGCAAAGTGCATACTCCTTTTGTAGACTATGGACACTTTGGAATTGGTGAAGAAGGACCTGAATGAGTTCACGGACGTGATCGCGTCGGAGGCGACAGTGATCACGACTGCGGCCAAGGGAGGCACGTGACTCACATGGTATCACGTGACCCCAGCCACATTGCAGGACTCGACGTGGTGAAGCAGCAGGCGGCCGAGCGCGTCCAGCAACTCGAGCGACTCGTCTCCCCCACCGAGGAAGAGGATAAGGTATCGTCCTTGTTGTTGTTTTTTTATTGCAATTGTTTGTTTAGTCACTCGAGGACGCCATAGCCAATGCGGCGCCGCTCGAGGAGGGCATGGAGAAGACTGGCGACACGTCTGAGGAGGTAAGAATTCTGTTTATTCTGTTTTTTTGTGATTGTTTATTCGTAGAAGGGCTCGTTGGGCTTTTCGTGGATGCGTCAACTGGTGTCGACGGTGCAGAACCTGGCTGTGGAGGAGACGACCAATGGCGAGGACGACATCACCGAGGCGATCCCGCCCAAGATGCGCCAGTCCAACCTATCCTCCGTACGTTATCCTTTTTGATTTGTTGTCTTCCGATGTTCACGTTGATTTGTAGATGCGTCTACACGAGCTGCAAAGCTCTGAGGCGACGTACACAGATGAGCCGACCGAGCCTGCGTTCGAGGTGCGTTTAGTCCTTCTATGTCTGCTCATGCCGTGTGTTTCAGTCGTTTGTGTCGACGTTCCGAGTGTCGGAGCACGAGGGTGAGATGCAGATGCTGCTTGCGAACGCGCCCGCTATGCGCAAGTGCTACGCCCACCTCGTGCCCCGCCACATGGACAGCTTCACATTCTGGGCACGCTATTTCTTCAAGGTGAGAGACTCGTGCTATGCTAATTGATTGTACCATCTTCATGAGATTACCATGTGTTATGATTGTAGATGGAGTTGGCGGAGGCTGCGGAGGAGATGCGTGAGAAATCGGAGCAGTTCACTCTCTCCGAGCTCACCATCCAGACGGAGCAGCCGCGAGGAGAAGGAGACGAGAAGGCGGTGAGTGTTTTCATATCACTATATTTGTTGAATTTGTTGTCATGATATCGCTCAGGAGCCGATTGAGAAAACGGAGGATACTGTGAGCGCGGAGAGCGGCGACAACTCGAAGAAGCAAAAGAAGAAGAAGGGGAAGAAGGGGCAGCAGAAGGAGGAGGAGGCAGTGAAGGCGAAGGAGGAGGATGTGGTGAAGGGCCAGCCGACGACGGCGGCAAACTCGTGCGACGAGTGGAGCATGTGTAGCAAGGACAGTGTCAAGGTGGGTGGACAGGGGGAGGGGATGGGGAGAGATGTGTTGATTGCAGAGCGAGGACAGCCCGAACTCTGTGGAGGTGATTGAGGGTGCGGAGGCGACGGAGGCTGCCGAGCACGGCCCCCTCACTCCCAAGGCGGACGGGGAGGGATGGGTGGACTGGGACGAGTAGGTATGCCCTCCTATCCCCACTCACTGTGTCATCACCCACATGTAGCCAAGTAGATTTGCATATTGGTGAACGCGCCTTGATGATTGATTGATACTAGATTTCATGACCACACACACTCCTCCATCTGTTTCACCCCCCCACTTTCCTGGCTGGTGTCGTTTTTTCTTCGTGTTATTCGTTATCCTGTCATAGTCGGCTGTGGTGTTATTCTGGGACTTGGAAGTAGGGCCATGGGCGTATCTCGACGACCGCCGCAGCTCCGCACAATGTATATACCGTTTTCCTATTTTCCCCCGTGCTAATCTTTTTTGTGTAGTCGGATGATAATATAGCGTATTGAACTAATATCGTGATAAATAATTAAAATTATGCGGTGGATGTGTATTATGCGGTGAAACGGGTTCGCCGACCCTAGGAATATCTGCATGCAAGTTGGTGAACTGGTGAAATATGATGGTGTCAGGTGAAGTGATGAGTGGTCCGGGATTCGTCGGCATCAAGTTCTGTCCGGAGTGGTAAGTGGAGGGAAGGGGAGAGTGGGAGAGGCGTGCGTCCGTTGCAGCAACAACATGCTGTACCCCCGGGAGGACAAGAACTCTCGACAGCTCATGTACTCGTGCAGAAACTGCGAGCACAAACAGGTGGGGAAGAGAGGGATTGTTGGATTCAGTACTGTCCTGTCTGATTGTTGGATTCTGTACTGTCCTGTAGTTGATGAGAGAGATAGAGAGAGAGAGAGAGAGAGAGAGAGGGGGGGGAGAGAGACGTTTCAGGTGGCCGACAACCCGTGCATCTACGTGAACAAGCTGATGCACGAAGTAGAGTGAGTGGTGTGCGAATAGAGTCGAATATTCACGATTCAATATTTCAATATTTCGATTGCAGCGAGCTGACGCAGATTGTGGCTGATGTGGTGCAGGACCCTACTCTGCCCAAGACGGAGGACCACCCCTGCCCGCGCTGCCAGCACAAGGAGGCCGTATTCTTTCAGGCGCAGACCAAGCGAGCCGAGGTGACTATTTTTTGGTGTGGTTTCTTTTTTGTGTGAAATGTGTGTCTTTTTTCAGGAGGAGATGCGGCTGTACTATGTGTGCACGGATCCGCAGTGCTCTCATCGCTGGACCGACTGAGAAGGAGCAGGAGCAGGGATGGAGCAGAGAGTCTCCTACTCCTCCAAGTCCAGTATTCATTTTACGGTTTATCTCTCATCTCATTTCCGTTTTCTCACTATTGTTTCACGTTCTCACCTTTCCCGATTGTTGTTGTAATTATAGGTGTTGATTGTGTGTACGCTTTTTTGTCTTCATTCGCATAAATTATGGCTACATGTTTTTTTTCTGTGCTGATACTGATAGTGTGTATTGATCGAAAAAAACGTCTGGTCGTATCAGCGCAATCGTGCTGATTATCTCATCGCTTCTGATTGTGGGGTGTTGTAAATTTGCGAATGCGTGTTGTTTATTTGTTTGTAATTGATTCAGATGTTGCGTCACAAGGCGCTGATAGACGTGCTGGGTCAGGCCAACTCGGCCGAAGTCACAGGCGCCCTCCTATTCAACAGAGAAGGTGCGCAAACTATTTTCGTTCACCTTACTAAAAAAATTTAAGTTTTAGTTTTGACAGTAGCTGTGTCGTCTGAAACAGTGATTATTCGCAATCTTAGTGATTAGCCGTGAATTCTCGTCACTTGTATTGATGTATAATTTTCTTGCAGGCGTTCTTCTCGCGTACTCTGGGTACGGTGAGGGCAACGCGTCCGTGTCGGCAGCCCTCGTCTCCTCCATCTGGGAGGTGTTCGACAAAAAGGGTCGGTGTTTGGATTTTGATTCTAAAATATTATTTAAGCAGTGTTCAAGATCACACTCTGACGGATCAAAAAATTTTAATCGCCTTGTCAGAAACTGCTAAACATGCGTCAAAAACTGCACTATTTGACACTTTTCGGGTTTTTACTTTTCGGCATCAAATTTGCAATTTTTGACAAATTTTTTTCTTTTTTATTGGCGCGTAAAGTTTGACCCCAGTCTGATTTAAAGTCAGGCGACAAAGACAGTCAGAGAGCGAGATTGTTGACAAAAACTGCAAAATTTGTTGTCAAAAAGTGCAAAATAAATTTTACAGTTTTTGGTGCATGATTTTGTAGTTTTTGACAAGGTATTTCAAAAATTTCACACGCCAAAAAGTTATCTTGAACACTGCTTTAAAAGTGTATTGTATGAAAAATATGATCTTTTCACTCTATTTTTGAAATTAAATTATTGCTTGAAATTAATATACATGTGCACAATTTAGTAATAATTTATCTCTGTTCTCAAAAGAAAAAAAATTGGTTTTGACCGTTGACCCCTCGGTTGGTATTAGCATTTCTCATTGCATGGGTGTTTTGGATTGCGTTGTGTACATGTTTCTCCTAGGAAGCCATAGTCAACTCTCTCTCCCTCCCCCTCTCTCTCTCTCTCTCTCTCTCTCTCTCGTCCTTCTAATGCGTTCGGCAAATCTTGTGGCGTGTATATATTTCACTCTATTTGCGGAAATCACATGCAAGTTTTTTTGACATAGTACATATATTTATACTTGAGTAAACCCACAGTACATGGTTGTATTTGTATATACACGGACCGCACACTTGAATGCGTGAGTCTATAGAGGGACTTTTAATCGGATTCATGGCGAGTGTGTGTGACACATTGTTTGATCTGTTTTCCGTTCATTTTATCAATGGACGGCTATTTCGGAACGTTGACACTGGATTGAAACTGTGTCCTAGCGGTGTGATGTGACACTTGTATGCACGTATGTACTTGCATGTTGACTACTGGAATTGGAGGGTAGAGAGGAGGCAAGAACTAGGAAGTGCATGATGGTCGCATGTGACCGAGCACTAACTGATCGAATGATCGGATCGAGGAGAGGAGAGAGAGTCTAAAATGTGTTCGATGGTAGATGGCGAATGGAGATGCATCGGTCGATTTGCGATCATCCAAAATCCCGCGTCGAAATGCGCGCGGACTCTATAAAGAGATCATTCCGGAACATGGTGGTATGCGGGCGTTGGAAGGGGGAAGACATAAAAGAGCGAGACGAGTGAACGGAATGATCGGCCAGTGGTGATGCAATGTGCGTACGTGCGAAATGTGATAGTCGCCAGAGAAGGATGAGAGAATGTTGAATGTGTGGATGGATAGAGCACATGCGAGACAGATTGTTAATCAAATATCGTTTTGGTGGAAATACTGTGTGTGTCTATTCAGCGGGTCGTGATGAGTTGAAGGAGGCTCTGCTGGAGTGCGACGAGGGCTGTGTGGCGGCGGCCCGAATCCCCGGCACTGGCATGCTACTCGCCCTCAAAGCCACCCACAACGTCAAGATCGGATTGCTCAGGTAAGAGCACACCCCTTACCCATCTTCTCACAACAAACTGTCCCGTGCTTATTTAGAACGCGTACTTTGAACATTGGGTAGCGAGTTTTCGTTTTACCGGTTCTGTGTGTATCTGAACCGCGCGTTCGAGAGAAGCCGAGCAGCTTTGCTTTTTCGGTCGCCGGATAATTGTAAACCTGCCTATTTCCCTCACTGTAGCACATATTTTTCGGTGTTATCTGCAACTGCAACTGGATTCGGGGGGGGGGGCGAGAGTAGGCTACGGCTGATTGTGCGTTGTTTTCTCATTCCTAATCTGAAGTGCATATAGCTGAAATTGATGGATATGCAGGAACGAGTATGGGTTGGGAGAGTTGGCCGAATGGCTGACTGACTCTCATGGGTGCAATGAGTGAATCAGCTTGAATGAGTGCAGCGCAGACGGGTGTTGTTGGCAAAGAGTGAACTGTGCTCGGGAGATGTGTGCTGTATCCCCACACACACTCGTCTGGATCTGCAAGGTCGTGTTGGGCGAAGACTGCAGGATTTTGAGATCGACTCGTCCAGTCACGCGAAGAAAGTCTCCCACACTACAATCGACACTACTAACTACTGTCAGAAAATCCTGTTCGGTGTACCGCTGTATTTTGTCGTGTCTCTCTCTTTCTTCCACCCCCTAAACATGCTGTCCCTGTGGCGGTATTGGGCGAGTTTCGGGGAGGGGGTTATTATCAATGATCAGGGTGAGTCAGCGGAAGTGCCAGACTTGGTATTGTCCCTGTTAGCCCGTGGAACTGATAGTAGGTTGGCTGAATCGCAGCGAGTGCCTCTTTCTCTCTCTCTCGGTTCTCGCCGTGATTGATGTCTATCGGTGTGGCGCGTGCGCGTCTCAATTTTCGAGCCGTCAATGCGATGCGACGGAGAAGCGTTCCGAAAAGGAAGAAGAGAGAGCGCGAACGAATTGTGATCGCCGGCACACACCTAACCACTCACATACACACACACACAGCAAAATAAGGTAGTCTCGACTCTCGATTCGTTTGCGCGCTTCTTTCGTCGGGAATACAGGGTAGTGATGGATGGACAGACGCCGCTCTCCGTTCTCTATTCGCCGACACACGCCAACCCCGCCACGAATTTGAGCATCGGAATGCGAGGAAAGAGAGAAGATATGTGATAGATACTCTTGTACACTACTCTGGTTTGTGCTGCTGTGATACGCGGAGTGGACAGGAGCGGATGCCTATTGAGAATTGAGAGATAGAATGATGGAGAGCAGCGGGGAAAGGGAAGGCACGCTAAATCGGGAAACCGTTTGCGCTCCGATCCCTACAGCGGTTTGTGGTCAATTCGCCGAATGTGGATCGCCAGTGGAAATGCCCGTGTTTTGTCTGCCCCGGTCCGGGGTGAGAGAAGAAAGAGACAAGGGGTAAGGAGTGATGTGATGATATTGGGTTCAGGGAGAAGAAATCGGCACGTGCCTTTATTCAGTGCAGAGTAAACCCAGCTGTGTTTTACACGTTGGACAAAGGTATTCGAGTTTACCGAACTCGCATGATGTCATTTCCGTTGTCGTAGACCATCGGTCGTGTCCTCGCCCCGTTTCTTCTCAATTTTAGCGAGTCGAGTGGTGATCGTTTTTGTTTCGAATGAGATCCTCGTGTTGATTGCATTAGCCGTGTCGGCCGACTGCTCGCCTTTCGCGAGCCTCACTCTTGGTGGGTTTTGTCCAAGTACTCATCAACATCCTGTAATAGAGGAAGTTACTGCCCCTCATGCATTCTCTGACTCCACACTAACATTGGCTCGGACTGTGTCGGATTAAAACTGATAGTTGATTTTGTGAGACTCACCTATTGACAGATGACTCAAACAAGCGTTCGTTTTTGGACAGAACATGTTATCGACACTCATACTTCGGAGATTAGTGGGTAGGGAATAATGCGTAGGCGATGATCCGATGATGTCACAACAACTGTTGCGTACTTACTAGATTCGTCCTTTCCCCTTGTGGTCAGCGCTAAAGAGTGCGGCGCGCGCGTAGAGTTGATGTTGCTTCGGCCTTGGTTGATAGTGGTTGTAGTTGACCAGAGATGAGCGTTCTGGTTCCGCAGATTACTACAGCCACCCCACATAACACATTCCACTCTCACTCGTCCCCAAATTTGCAGATGCAGCCAGGTGATTGCGTGCCAAAATAGACAGTATGTGATGTGCACATGTGAGTGGATTGAGTGGGCGAGAGAGAGAAAGAGTGAGAGCAAAAAGCGCTTGTTGTGTCAAGTGTTTCCTGACGTGTGAAGCGGCGGCGCGTTTTGAGGGATACAAGAGTGTGGTGATGCGGGGGAGAAGAAGGGTAGTTGGAGTGCGAGGGGGTGAGTGAGTGGCGTCAGTCGCGGCGGCGGTGCGGGAAAGCCCTCTCCAACTGTGTCCCCCTCTCTGTGTAGGGTTGATGGCTTGCGCCCCGCGCGCGCTTCTCTCTCTCCTTCTCCGACTTTTTTTGCGCCACTTCACTGTCCACTCGATATGTGAACAGTACTTTGAATCGCGTTAGCATGAAGACGATCAGCGCAATAGGAAAACACCAATGAGGACTCATACACATGTTGATTTTTGGCGAGTATGCGAGCGAGCGAGAGCGAGCGACGGCAACATCAATTCCACGCACGCACGCACCGCCGGTATTTGGTCGCTCGATTTATCGGAACGTTTTATGGCGCCGCCGTCTGATTCGGTTGATTTTGGGTGGCGTCAGTGACATGTGTGGAAGGAAGGAATGGCTGTTCCGCGGTTCTGTTTTGAATCGGGTTTCGGTTGGTGAGTCATGCGACGACGCGTGCCACCAAGTGCAAGCAATAGGTTCACACCAAAAAGATATTGCCAGCCAGCAAATGTGCAGGCAATCAGAAACTCTCTCTGCCAGATTGACATCACTTCCGTTTGAGTCAGTGAGCTGTTGGCTGAGTGCTGAAAAGACCCCGAGCGATGAGCTAACAGTTTGTCTCGTGGTCACTGGAGAGCCTTGGGAAGAGGAGAGAGAGAGAGAGGGCTTTCTCTCTCATTCGAGACAAGAATTGAGACGATTGAAGGCAGACAGATAAAGAGAGAAACCGCCGGTGAGTTGTTGTTGTGTTTTATTTTCTCCCCCAGAAACGAAAGGAGAACGAAACGAAGTTGGTTTCCCCAGTGTAGAAGACAGAAACAACAGGCGACGCCCGAATGGTACGAAAACAATATAGAACGAACGGATCGCTGGTTTATGGTGAATTAGATGTGGAGGGGAGAACGAGTCTCTAGCGACTGAGAGTTGTGCCCTTGTCTCTTCGTCGCCCGGTGCACCGTCTACCCCAGCCGAGCACAAATACATCACATTATGACCCCCCATTTCCCGACTATTCGCGTGTTTGTTTCTCCTGCAAAAACTTTTCTAATGGACTGATTGTTGATCGCGTTGCGAAGTAATGTGTATCACATATTTACAGTGTCCAGTGTTTGACTCTAAAGTGAAATATGGGTTCGCTAGCTATCTATTCTGGCACGGAAAAGAGAGTGGACAGTGAAGTGATGGTTTGTTGTTGTGCGGGAGAAAGATCTGGAAGTTAGATTACATGGTGGCATGTGCACATACATTCATACATCAGTGAGCAGTTATGCAGATGCAGCGACAGTGGCATGTCAAGCCAGCACACCAGCCGCAAATGACATGTTGCGGCGGAGCGGCGTGTGAGTGAATGATAGACGAGCGAGCGATGGCTGCTGCCTGTCTGTCCTTCCTTCCTTCCAGCACCGACTGCCCGCGGCTGTGACGTAGTCGGTGTGACGTCGGCAACGCGACACGTTCCAAACATAGTCATCGGAATGCATACCAGCTGACAAGTGGGAGAAGCCGCCGCGCGCTAGTCAGCTGTATCGTTTCGTGATTCTGTAGTGTGTAGTGCGTGTCGCTCGATCGGGGACGCATGCAGTGAGCGATGGGGGCACCCCGACAGACCCGCGGCGAGAGAACCTGTTGCGAATTGGTGTGTGGTGATTGCAGCCCTGAGTCAGCGTGCTGCTCTCGCTGCTTCTTGATGTACATTTGTACAGCCCCTGCATTGTTGGCCAGGGGAGGTGTGATGTAATGAAGCGGCGACCACTCTCTCTCTCTCTCTCTCTCTCTCTCTCTCTCTCTCTCTCTGCCACCATAAGCGTGAGTGGGGCAAGAAAGAGTGAATGGTTAGAGAGAGAGCGAGAGAGAGTGTTCGGCCAACTCAGTGTGCTGTTTGGCATTGTTGTTGCATTGTTGGCGTGGGGGCGATGGGTCAGTGAATCGCCGGGTTGTACGCTCCTTGCTCATTGTCTCTCGTCTGATCATAATCGCACACTGCCTGCCTGCCAGGCAGGCAGGCAGCACAATGCGGAGCGGTGTGAACGAAATGAAACACAAGAAAGAAGTAAGAGGAAGAGATTGAAGAAAACGATTGTCGACACATTATGTGGTTTTCCCGTCTTCCAATCACAGAATCAACCACACCGCCGCTGCCCACACATAGATAGATAGGACAACAACGTGTGTACCTGTACTGTATACGTGCAAGAGTGCAGTCGGGGGCGCGAGAATGATGTAAGGGTGTGGCGGCGAGATCGTGTGCGGGAATGTGTGGTCATGGGTGGGTGTGCGAGGACATCTGGAAGAATCTATCTATATCTACTAATTCACTACAATCTATTTCAATCGATGATGCTATTGTGTATGTGTGTGGATAGACATAGAGATAGAGAGGGAAAGAGAGAGAGAGAGAGAGAGAGAAAGAGAGAGAGAGAGAGAGAGAGAGAGAGAGAGAGATGCATGTTGTAGGGCCAAGCTTCGCGCAGTCGCCGAGTACCTCAACGAGCCCCTCACCCTCGTCTCCAAGAACACTCCCTGACTGCGTATCCAGGTACGTCGTCATCTCCCGCCCTCCTTTACCCTGGGTGCACTTGGTCCGTGGCTTTCTTGCGTCCGCGTCATCCATGCGCAATCGCTTATCACCCCCCTTCATTAGTGCATCGCAAAATTTTCCCCCCTCTCTCTGTGATTAAGACGGGCGTAGCGTGGACAGGCACGAGTGAGTCGTGCTTATCAGGGCCCGGACTGATGGCGTGCTTATTTTGAATGACCAATCTGCCCATCCACTCCCCGCCGCCATTCACTATCAGCCAGCTATCAGGCGCAGGCGCCAGCGGATCAGCCGCAGTCACGTGGTGTCGTTATGTTTCGTTTTCGAAATCGGGAAAGGGCTGATCGAAATCGAAACGTCCCAAACACCTTATCAGCAGTGCGTGTTGTGATTGTGAAATGGGTTGGATGAGGATTAGAGGAGTTATCAGTGAGCGGGGCGTGTTTTGCGTAGATGTGATCCGGTCGCCTGATCGCTGCGTCAAACGTCTTATTGCTTATCGGCAGTAGCTATGAGTTATCTGCAAAATTCAATTGCATCAGGGTGAACAGCCCGGAAAGTCGCGGAGAGATTAGAGTGATCTGTTGACAGTTCGATAGCTATCGCTTGATTAATTGATTTCTAATCTTCAGAAGGAGTTGTAGATGTTCAGTTGATTGTATAGTGACAGTGTCGATGAGTGGTGGATTGGGTAATGTATGAAGAGGAGCGGTTGAGTAGTAGTAGTAGTGTTGAGATGATCGATTTGGCTGCAGTCGAGTGTGCTATGCAAGAGACGGCGGTAACGCGAGTGATTTGCTGATCTCGTTCCTTGGCTCGCTTGCATTCCCTACTCGCATCCCACCCAGCTCGCCAACCAACCTACCAATCCAATCCTGCATCCAAGTGTACAAGCTATCTCCCCACAACAAACCCCACTACCCAAATCCATCTCCTTCCAACACTACACAATTCGGAACAGTGTCTATCTCTCGTCATTTCTATCATCATGTGATGCGCAAGAAAAAGCGATGAGATGAAAAGTTTAAATTTCAGAGTTCGAATGAGAGAGAAGGCGCGCGCGCATCTACACATCCCCTACAATCCATTTATCAAAGTTTCATCGCCGAATTTTCGCAAATTTTTACAGCCATCACTTGAGCAATGCGGATTTGATTGTAGATATTCGAGAAATTGTGCATATTGTCATATTGTAAGATAAACGACGTTTTCCGTAAGTGGAAATTGTGTGGCATGTAATTGTAAAGCGGTAAAGAATAAGACCAACGAGATGATAATGATGAAATATTTATTGAAATACTCGCCCGTATGAGTATGACAATAAAACAACTGCTAAACGAATCACGACATCAAATAGGTACAAAAATACGATACCCGTCATCGCATATTGAGACAATGGTGATATAGGACATGTGAATAGAAATTGCGAGGGGGCCGAAGCAGTACTCTGGAGAGAGTACGGAAAGGAGATGTGCGGCGCTTGAAGAGGGTTCAACACGCGCTCTCTCAGACACAAGCGGAATATGCGAAGCAGATGCGAGCCTAGTGCTCGTCGTCGGCCTAATGGCCTCAGCAGAGAATAGTGGCGCGGTTGGTGTCGAGCTGGATGACAGTGAACGCGTTGTCATAGTACGTCTCGTCCTCCTCGGCTATGGTCGGCATAGGCTCGATCTGGGAAGAGAGGCTGGACGCGAGCGACGTGCGGTGCTTCCTCTTGGCGCGCTCCGCACGCACCTCGTACGGAGTCTTGATGTGACGCACGCGATCTGAAACACGAGACAATGAAAACCACATGTCAACAGGCACAGCACAAAGAAAGAAGACATTGAGATGGTAACGAGTCGGCAACTCACTTCTGCGGACGAGACGGAGCAGGCGAGAAATGGGGTTCTGCATCGTGTCGAGTGTGGAAGAGCAGGAAGTGAGTAGCGGAAATGGAGGTGGCTCAAATGTGGCGCGTGTCACACACAGCAGTAGTCAGCAGCAGTAGTAGCAGCGAACAGTGAGAGAGAATAGAGAGTGTATGATTTCTTGGTTGGTGTGTGTTGGTTAAAGGGGCGTGGCCAGCAGCCGGCCCTTTTCTACCCTTCCGCCCCGGTGCGGCGAGAGACTAGAGACACGGCACAGATGAAGAGATATTCACAGATTCACACATTTAGTCAACCAGCACAGACTACATCGATCCGCCCGCTGGGACGAGAACATCACAGATCCGCGCGTGATCGAGTCACGTGCACCCCGGATCGCATTCGACAAGCATCATGATGTTATTTCCGGCACCATCCATCCGTTCCGAATATGTCTTTGCTTCTAGGGTGTGATTCGGCCGCATGGAATATTCAACCAAAATATTTACCGGCGGCAGTTTAATCGTGATCGAGGAGAGTGTAACATTACAGTGTTGGTGTTGAATGTTGATTTCACGATTTATGCAATGCTGGTCACACGTTGGGGCATCCGAGGGAAGGCATCTCGGAAGATGCGATCTGGAGGGTTGAAACAGATACGATCAACATCAAATATCAAAGAAATAGAAAGACAATGATGCGAGAGAGCGAGAGCGAGGTGGTGTGCGATTATTGTTGGAGAAAACAATAGATATCATCTCTTTGGTCTTTTGGGGGTACTTCCGCTGCCTTTTCCTTCGTATTGTCAGAACACACTGTTCCCGTTCATTGTTGACCATCACACGAGCACAACAACCCACGCATTGTCTCCTTCTCCCAGCTCTCTCCCACTGACCCGCGCGAATCAAACACCGTGTTCGCTACAGAAAAACCGCGGTAGCCACTGCGAGAAACAATGGTGGTTGTATCGCCGCCACCAGATACCGCAATTGTGTCTACGGCAGAGTGCATTTGTGGCTTGTGCTTGTTTTGATCGCGGTGGTTATCACTGTGGCAAGCGGAAAAGAGCGAATGACCGTCTCGGTTGGATGGGTTCTCGACGCACCTGGTTGTATTTTTGGGTGTGGCTGAGTCATGGTGAGTCAGCGTCGACTGGTAGCCGCATGGTCTCCTATTCACGCTGATCCTTTCACTCCATTCTTGGACACGGTTCATTCTCTCTCTCATCTCTCTCTCTCTCTTTCTCTCTCTCTCTCTCTCTCATCTCTCTTCCATGCCTGATCCATATCGCGCCGGACAGCAAACATCCATTGATACATACCCCCACATAATATGACTCACTTTTTCCATGCGCGATTTCAGTATGGAATGCGGTGTGATAAATGCTACTGCACAATATGGGATCATTTTATTTCAAAACATGTTGAGTCAGGTGTGTTTTGACTGGAGACGGTAGCGAATCACAATAAACGTTTTATGAATAGCATAACATACATAAGTGCATAAATTCCTCGTGGGAACGTGAGTGAATAGTGTTTCACTTTTTCTCCTGAACTTTGCTGATGGTTCCCTTGGTGGCGTTCAGTTCCACCAGATCTCCTGCAATACACGTTTATCGGCGAATCGCGGGTTTCCAAAATAGCTTATCTCTTGACATCATCTATCTATACCGCTCATCGAAAAGATCTTGCTCTCATGGCATTTTCGATGGTTGCAAAATGTACTTCTTCTCACTGTTCTCTTTCCACGAAATATTCCACCCAACGAAAAGATTCTTTGAAGTTGCTATACTGCTATAACCTATACCTATACAGTATACAGGTCAATTTATCACACACAGTTTTAGTGATTTAGTGGTAAGGAGTAAAGTAATAAATATATAATTATGATAGAGATTAATACGATATTTCTCTAACAATGTTCGCTACTGAATTTTGATTTCGACCGTTCCCACCGTTCTTTGTTGTTTGGGTGTGTTTGAGTTTGGGATTGTACAATTCCTGTGTTCCTTTCCCTTTCCTGTGAATGCAAATGGGCAAAACTAATAGTTTACCACGAAATTGTCAAGTAGTGGTAATGGCGTACTCCCATATAAAATAACAACTTTTGCATGCGTTCCCCGCCTGTTTTCTTCAAATTAGGTCCTCAAAGTATTACCGAGAATGTTGCAATAAAATATCTAACAAAAAGCTGGCTGTGATGCAATCGCGTAGAGTGTTGCAATGGGTTTGGTGATTGGTCTCTATGTCTCTAGGTCACTATCTCTCTCTCCATTTCCCCCTCTCTCTCTGTCACCTGTGTGGAATACGTCGGTGGCGTGTGTGACAGCGATAAGGGAGGGGAGGCCGTACTCGCGAGCCACCACCGCGCCTGCAATCAGCTCCATGTCATTACGCACCCCAACAACATGAATCAGAGTGACCACTCGGCATCTGCTTGTTTAGTCAACGGGAGTGAGTCAGCGCCCGAGGGGCGAACACGTGTTTGCAAGAACGCGCTAGAGTGGCCATTTGCCATTTGAAGTGACGCAAGTGGCTAAGGGGGGCAATTGCCGCACTCTATCTAACAAGTTCTACTTCTTCACCGCCGCGCCGCCTAATTATAAAGGTCTATGTGAATGGGAGGTGGAAAAGGGCATGGTGCTTTATGTTAAATGGTTTCATCGAGTCTATGCTCCAACGTTCCAATGTTCTCACAACATTCCGCAAATGCACTCGTCGCCTCTGCATGCTAATAAGCGCGTAGGAGGGAGGAGGCATTGTATTACATCGAAGTGAATGCGATACTCTGCTGTTACCGTGCGAGAGCAGCCCGCCGATCTCTGTGACGACGCCGGCGACGATGGGAAAGAGGGGCGACCAGCAGATGTCTGTGAAGCGGGTGACGAGCACCTCTCCCGGCTGCGTGTCCGCCGCCTCTTCGAGTGTCTTGGCGACCCGCGCCCGCGCCACCACACGACCCTCACACACGGTGGTGCCCTTGAGGGAAGACATGAGAAACAGCGAGTCGGAGGTGAGCGACGCCAGCTGGAAGAAACGCAGGTTGAGCTGTGTTCACACATTCTCACCGGCTCGACGGCTCCCCAGTGCACGTGCTGGTACTGCAGGTGCTGCAGGGTGGGGAAGAGCGTGCGACGGCGCATAGCCCTGTGTAGTTGTGGGTTGCACTTGGGAAAAAGGAACGAGTTCACCTCGCAATGAGACGGGGAGAGCGAGTGTCGACGAGTTGCTGAATCTCTTGCATCGTGAGATAAAACGGCAGGTCGACCGAGCAGACGTATCCCTGAATAGATGTAACTTAAATGATTACTTTAAATATTATTCACCTCTTCAACCAACTTCTCAGCAATGGCAAAGTTGGTGGCGCGAACGGCGGCGGAGGACTAAAATTACTGTTTGTAGATAATACGACTTCAGTGCTCACCTTCACGAGGAGGTTCTTGCAATGCTCTCTGAGCGAGACGCCGCGATGCGTCTGCGACACCATGTAGCGCATCATCCATCTGGAGAATCAGTGGTAACTATCCCCGACATGTTGTCATGTACACCCACTTTCTCATTCCGGTGGGCGCGCACTGCAGCTGGTCGAGGATGTCGGCGTCGTCGTGGTCGTCGACGGCGCGCTCCTCGTCCAGATCCGGCGCCAGCAGCATGGTCCTGATGGTGTCGACGAGCTGCGCGGGGTGGTCGGCCCACGCGCGCGCCGTCACCCCCACGTCCAGCTCCATCTCACCGCGGTGGCCGTGACGCGTCATCAGGTACTCCAGCATCGGGCCTGGGAATTTGATGTGGAATGTTCAAGTAGCGGTCAGTCTCTTCGAAACTCCCTTCGATACTGACTTCACAACGCCTTCGAAACACGACCAAACAGCGCGTTTCGAAGGCGTTTTTAAGGGGCTGTTTCGAAGAGACTGACCACACCTTCAGAGTTCAAAAACTGTAATAAAAAAATAAGGAATAAGGAATAATAATGTATTGTGGAATGTTCGGAAGAGACTCACCACTGAGCGCTCCTTCCCGAGCCAACTTTAGAGCTTCCTCTGTGTCGGCCGCGGCGAATTTTTCCGCCAAACCGTCAGCCTTGACCGAACGAGCCAGTTTCTGAAGTACGACAGTATTTGTTTATGCGAAGTTGGCTGGGAGCTACCTTGAGTGACGAGGGCACGTCGGCGGAGACGACCTCCTCGGCGTGGTGTTGCGAGAATATCTTGGAGATGTCCGACTGCATCGACGGCGTCATACCGCCGACTGGAAACGGACACGCGGACTCGATTTGTCTGTAAGAGTGAATGACCCACACTGCTCTCCGCGGATGAGCATGGCGACGATGATGTAGGTGAACGAGGAGAACATGGTCTCGGTCGAGTGGCACATGGTCACCTGCGAGAGGTGGGAAAGGACTGCGGCAAGGGACTCACGTCGACGAATGTCTTTGCCTGCTCCCGCTGACAGCGCAGCATCTGGTGGAGGACCGTGCCGCGGCTGCGCGCCAGCTCGTCCATAGTAGCCACGTGCTGCTCGCAATCCACAACCGCACGCGATGAATCCACGAACATGGTCTGAAGAGTTATTACTCTTTTTATAATAAGAAAAATTTAACGAAAAACATTTAAATGGAGAGCCAGTGCTTCAAAGCAGATTCTCTCACCTTGAGCATCTTGTAGAGCTGGCGTAGCTGGAAGAACTTGTCGTTGTGTCCGAATCGCTGCTTGGCGTCGTCGAACATCTCCTGAGTAAACAGCAACTCACCCGCCACGTTGATCTAAATGTTCATATATTTAAATATATTTGTGATACCATAGTCTTCATTCGACCCTCCTCCGCAGAGTAATCTCTTGAATCGGGGAGATACCTTTTACCTATCATGTTTATTATTAATATTATTTTGGAATCACCTCCGGCAGGCGGTCCTTCTCCATCGTCTCCCAGTTGCGCAGGAACATCTGGAAATTTTGATTATAGGTGTTTTTTTATAATTAAAAATACTTCTCCCGCGTTCATGAAGACTTTGTAGTTGAACCGGGAAATAGTGGCGTTATAGTGCGCCGCCCACGGCACCCCGAAATCCTCACGGGACAGCTTCTGTAATGAAAGGGTACTTCTATAATGAGTGTACTTCTGTTATGAAAATGTGAAAAGGTTTCCAAACAACTAAAAAGACTACATACAACAATAGCTCCGTCGAGGACAGGGTGTATGATAGATCCGGAGAGGGGACAGAGCGGCGCGGCTAGAACTTCTCTGAAAAGAAGAAGTGATGTTTTTGTTGATCTGTATTCTGTACTCACCCGACGTTGGCGGTGGTGTGTATCTCCTTGTCGGTGAGGCAGGCCGTGTCGAATTCGGTGCGCAGCTCGTACGCGCTCTCCCTGTCGCCTCCCGTCACATCGCGAGACTGTGGAACTGGTTAGTTCGAGTCATTAAAAATAAGTTCACCTGCACTACGTGTACGACTCCGTCTTTGACAACAAACTCGATGTCCTGTGCGCGTCCGAACACCGACTCGAGATAGAGACCCACTGAAGTTCCAAATATGTGAATATAATGAAGTACCATCGATTCAAGAGAAGGTTTTGAAAATCTTTGAAATATTTATGCGTTACGAAAATGCACTGACCTCGAACGAGCTGTTGAATGTGGTCGTGGGAGAGGACGCAGTCGTCTGGCTGTCGCCGCACCTCCCTCGTGTGCTTGTCGATTGTGATCTCATCGGGTGTCACCATTCCGGACACGATGTCCTCCCCACATCCCCGGATCACATTCACAACCATCAGAGAGTGGTCGAGACGCACCGGGTCGCACGTGAACAGCACTCCTGCATGCAATAGATGTACAAGTTATTACATGGATATATTACCAGCGCATCCATCTGTGATCATCTCCTGTACGACGACGGCCATGGGTGGGCTGGCGGGCTGGCCGTAGGTGCGGCGGTAGGTGAGCACCTCCTTGCGGAAGTTGCTCGCCCAGCACTCGAGCAGCGCGGCCGCGACCTTGTCCCTGTCGACGTTGAGCACACTCTCCAGCTGTCCAGCCGACGACAGATCCGCGCCGTCCTCTCCAACCGCAGACGAGCGCACCGCGAGAGATGGAAACGCGGAGCGGCCACTGCATTGCGGTTTTTGAGCTCATCAGTCGTCTAAATTCGTACTCACCCCAGTTCTCTCTGTAGCACAGCATCGATAGACGCGAGCAGCTCGGACGAGGGAGTGCTGTTTTTGATAGCGGTCGCGATTCTGAGAGAGTTGGTTGTAATTTGTAACAATGGATAAACGCTAACTTCTCTCCGATGGCTACGCAGCCGTCGACGGAGCGTCCGCTGTCTGCGAGGGAGGAAATGAGCGACTCCAGCTGGTCGTCGAATCGGAACGACGCGGTAGTGACCACGAGACCGCGCGGCACCGTGAACTAGACACGTTGCCTCGCGGACTACTTTATTTGTATTATTGCAAGATATAATGGTAAGTGAAAGATTCACACGCCGTCTGCCTCTTTTCACAGTCTTTTCGCGCTTGATTTCAAATCTGCGGCTCATTAGGGATCTAAATTCGGACTATACATGCATAATGTTTAAAAAGAAGCTCACTCCATTCTGCACGGTGGTTAGCTTCGCGAGGTTCGATCCCTTTCCACCGGTGATAGAGCTGTCCTATAAATATACTAAAAGTTAAAGAAGATATTGTAATACTACCTGACAGGCGCGATGTGTGAAAGGCAGGAGCGGAAGACGCGACTCGGTCTTAGATGCGGTGTATCCTAAAAGTACAGATTGTGAATTAAAAAAAAGAAGACGCACCAGGACGGTTTTCCATCTCCACTCCTTCTCCACTGCCCTGTTCCGTGGTGGCAATGAGGGCGACTGCGCGCGACGTCATGTGAAGAAGACGTTGCCGGCGGATGGTCAGCTGCAATAGATACACATCATATGAATTTCCCGTCGTCTCACCCGCTCACCTTGATTCCATTGGCGTGGATGATCTCATGCCGGCTGATCCGCTCCCGCTGTTGGAGTGCGATAGTGGAGATGGTCGGCGAGGAGAAGTGCAGCAGCTGATCGCGCAGCTACAATGCAATTATACACTACATTTCATGTACATATGTAAATGAATAAGCGATTCATTATTTGATTTTACTTGACTCAATATCTTATGAAATCATGGATGCTCACATCTTTGCTGGTCATGTGGCAGTGGTGATGGAACTGGTCGGGTGTGTCGGCGTATGCGTGGTCGACGATGCGGGTGTGCTGGCGCGAGTGCGTGCGCTGCCACGACAGACGCATACCCGACTCGGTGTACACGGACAGAGAGTCGCGACGCTCCTCGGCAGTCACCCTATTAATGAATTAGTTTATTGCAGAATGATATCCGCGTCGAACAAATATGAGCAATCAAAGATCTATGAGAAATTATTACGATGAACTAACCGAAAAAGTATAACAATTGACTATCGCGCAATACACGTTTTATCGTAGACAGCCTACTACCAGATGTCGTCTCTTGACAAGCACGAGGCAGGTCACCTCCCCTCGACCACTCGCTATGTTTAGATGGAATCGTGTAGGTATGCCCTAGCAAAAATTGAAATTCTCGAAGAACAAGTGTCCTAATTAAGCTTGTGAGTGCCGTTCACCTCCTCCTCTCGCGCATTCCGCGCATCCGCAGCTCCACCGGGTCGGCTCCGTCCATCGCCACCTCCACTCGCACTTCTCCCCACTGCTGCACCTCCCCGCTCGTCCGCAGTGCCTCCGCCTCGCAGATGTTCTCTTTGAGGGAGAAGGGAGCGGCCAGCCAGCGGCTACGCAGCGACTTCGCCACGTCTGCAAACGTGAACTGCGCGTTGGAAGTCGCCTGAATCTGGGGTATGTATATGAAAATGTTGTGGCTCAACCTTCCACCATCCGCCAATGGTCACGTAGTGCTTTGAACCGTCGATGGATCTAAATGGAACATACAATACGTATTTTACAAGATGAATATATACGTCATGTGTCCCTTGAACGAGATCCTCCACTTTCTGTGCGGCTCGCGCATCTCCAGGCGAAGGGGTCCGATTGAGAAGACGTGAAGGTCATCGGATGGGTAAATGGGAGAGGTGATGGGGTCGGATGCGAGGGATAGTCCATCACGATCCAGTAGAAGGGTGGCGGAAAGATAGGTGTGAGTGGAGAGAACCGAGACTAGAATAGAGTCGCCAGAAGCGGACGACGCCTCGAATAGAAACAGCTCCTGTAATTATTTTGGAGGTTGACAACATTGTGTGTTGAAGCTGACCTCATACTGCTTCCGCTCCTCTTCCTTGTACTCCTCGTCTTTTATGAACAGTGCATCTTGGAATCTGAACAGGGATAGTTGATTTCAACACTGATTACGTCATCTTTTATCAAACACACTTGTCAGCGGGTGGAATCCAAGATTTGAGTGGTCGAATACGAGCGATGATCTTGAGAACAATATAGTAGACATGAACAAGTATAGCTTCATATATTTGGATGAGTAATTCGGCACCCATCTGGAAACATGATCAGTTTTCAATCGCGGACAATTTCTAGATGGGAGTATTTGTGTTGAGAAAGAAGAGGAAAGTGACCAGAGAAATATCTATTCGCGAGAGCGAGAGTAAACAAATCTCGAGTCGAGAGCGGCTGAGCAATATTAAATTATGATCGGCGTGGTATGTACAAGAGAAATAAGAACTGTGAACAGGCTGAATCTAATCGATTGATACAGTTTGCGCGCACTGACCTAAAATCGTTCAATTTTATGTTATGCGGTTGGCTAGCAAAAAGTAACCACTTATTCAAAACACATCGGACATGGGAGGCGCAAGGGCAAGGGCAATTCGAGTGAGCGCGAGATAGCGCAATGTGCTGATAGCTGATAAACTGATACGATAGCATAGTCAAAAACGCATAGTTTAGACATCATATAAATCCTCTTATCACACAGATCAGACTTCGATACGTAATCAGTGAACATGTTTATTACATACATAATTAACACAATATGAAAATGCAGTAATAATATCAATAGAAAGCTGGGCAAGTAATTAATAAAGGGGTAAGTGAATAGTACACGATCACAAAGTACATTGTACATAATCACAAAATGACATGTTTCGATAAGTGATTTTACTTAGAGATTCTTGGTTTCGGCGTACATTGCCTCGATTTCCTTCTCGAACTTTGCTCGCAGTAGGTGGCGACGGATTTTGAGCGTAGGCGTGAGCAGGCCCGACTCCGCCGTCAGCTCCTATATTGGATTGTTGTGGTTCTGTTTGTTGTGGTTGGTCTACTGTGACTCACCTCCGTGACGAGATGAATGTTGTGTATCTGCTCGATGGTCTGCAGGCCTCGCTCCTTGCCCATTCGGGTCAGCTCAGACAGCGCGTGCTGTCTGGCCGAGCAATGCGACAGCATGTCCCCATCCGACAGACACGCGGCTTCACGCGTCTACAATGTGTGTGATCCGCTTTGTCATAGATATGATGCACCTTTTCCTCGCTGGACTTCTCGAGGCTGCCTCTCAGCGCCTTCACGTCCACCACGGCGATAGCCACCAGGAACGAGCGCGTCGTCTGGCCCACCACGAAGATCTAATCAATTTTAATCAGTTCTAATCTAATCAATCAGCTTCCAAATGGTGTTGTGACAAACCTGGTTGACGATGGGACTCTGCAGGTAGACGGTCTCGATCTGTTCGGGCGAGACAAAGTCGCCCTGCGCGAGTTTGAACAGCGCGTTCTTGCGGTCGATGATCTTGAGCGCGCCGTTCGGCAGCCACATACCGATGTCGCCAGTGTGCAGCCAGCCCTGCAAGAGGGGATGAAGATGAGTATAAAAGTCAGGACTTGTTATAAAGGTGAGGCTAACTTGATTACTTGAGCGAATCAGACGCTCAAGTAATTAATAAGTAAGTAAGTAAGTAAGTAAAGGTGATTTATACATCCTCGTCCACCGTCTTCCTGCTCAGCTCCTCGTCGTCAAAGTAGCCGTCCATCACGGCCGCCCCGCGGAAGCACACCTACATGAGTAGAGCATGGTTAGAGATTCAGAGAAAGTGTGGTCTTACCTCTCCCTTGTCGTCCGCGCACATGTATCCGAGATCGGGCACATCCACCAGTTTCACCTGCAATCATTCGATAATTGTAAACTTTCAGCGTGTTTACCTGCGCCCAGGGCGCCGGACCGCCGACGTTGGCGGTGCTGGTGTCGGATGGAATGTTGAGAGTTCCTGCCGCGGAGCACTCGGTCTGACCGTAGCTGAAACCGAAGTTGACAACCGAAGTTCGCCAGTGCCCTCGAGCAAGGCGCGGCAGTAGCTCATCTAGTTTTATCATTTCATTTTACACTCTGTCGCACAATCGTGTTATCACTCATTTCGGCATTTCTGCAATTTGGCATTATAACATCGAATGAGACTACGCACCCTTCGAACAGGGGGCATCCGAACGCGATTCGGGTGAACTCCATGACAGCCGGGGTGACGGGGGCGCCTCCGGTGGTGAGCAGACGCACGCGGCCCCCGATCAGCGCGTGCACCTTCTTGAACACAACCTTGTCCCACACCGTGTCGTAGCGCTGCACGCCCTTGCGCAGATCGGACAGCTTCGCCTGAAGGGGCAGTATCGAGAACACCACATGGTTGGTATACCAGTACACTACTATTTCGATATCTACCTCTTTTCGATATCTACCCCCTTATTTCGATCCTCAATTAAAGTAGTATAAAGTATGCAATAAATGTGAACACATGTTCTTTACCTTCTTCGCCATGTGGAAGAGGTTCTTGATGATGGCGTTCTTGCCCTCCATCGATGCGTGGATCGAGTCGTATAGCTTGTTGAGGAGGCGCGGCACGAGCGAGATGATCGTCGGATGGAGAAGTCTCAAAGGTTAGGACACTTTGGATTTGTAGAAGTAGATATCGTACCTGATATCGCCCATCAGCTGGCTGACGTCGCCGCCGTAGATGCCGATGCGACCGCACGCGTAGATCGTGAACGACTACACAGACCGAAATGAGTGAAGAAAAAAGGGAGACTGCCTTACGCTTACCTGCATGAGGTGTTCGTAGATGTGCGCGAGTGAGAGGAAGGAGAAGAAGATGTCGTTGTGGTCGAACACCATCTTATGCGGCGCCACGCACCTACATGATCGTAATAATATAGAAACATGTTCCATGTGCATGTTGTACATACCACTGCGTGTAGAGGCCGGCCATTGCTGCAAGCAGACCGCGGTGCGACATCATCACACCCTTCGGGCGGCCTGAAACATGAAATATGATATTTTATACGGATTTTAAGAAAACGTTAAATACAACAATGTAAAATAAGGAGATAACAAAATACAACAAAACGAATCACTAACGTGGAGCTGTTGTTTGGTAAGAGAAAGTATAGAAGCATAGTATGAAAGTGGATACCAGTGGTGCCGCTGGTGTGGCAGATGATGTAGGTGGACTCGGGCTTGGGCGGGAAAAGCTCGCTGGAGTGCGCGCGGCCAAATGACAGCACGTGCTCGTAGTCGAACACCTGATACATATCGATACAAGATAAACAATCTATAGCATATATGGGTGACTTAACATATATGAACGACGTTTAAGGTAAGTGATAATAGGATGGGACCGGGAGAATAGTTACCTGCAGCCCTCCCGCTCCCTCGACCTCTCCGTTCACCTGCTCCCCGCCATTCAGAACGATGATCAAGCGAAGCGTGGGAAGCTTGCCTAGGAAATTTTTGCAGGAATAAGGCTGATAAGATGTTTTATTCGAAATTCGTACCGCTCTTCTTGATGGCGATGAACTCGGCGGCCCTCTTCTCGTTGTCGCAATACACGAGCTGCAGCTTGCAGTTGTCGATGATCTCACTGAATACACATTGTTCCATTGTCCTCTCCTCCTCTTACTCACCATAGCGTCTCGATCTTGGAGTTGTGATAGAGAGGCACGAGCACCATCGAATAGCTGACCAGCGACCACAGAGCGGTCGAATAGCGCACCGAGTTGATGCCTGCACGTGCATGCTCGCAAATGTCTCTTACATTATCTCACCTGCAATGCCGACTCGCGTCTCCTCTCCAGGTGCAATGCCGAGGTGAACGACACCGGAGCCGAGGTCTTTCGCGTTGCCCGCCACCTATGGGACGTGTTACGTGTAATGAGATTGCTGTTGTGACTCACCTCTGCGTAGCTGCTCCAGTGGTACTCTCCGTCGCGTATCTCTCCGACAAAGGGTCGGGTGGCGTCTATGGCGCACGCCCTCTGCAGGTTCTCCAGCATCGTCCGCACCCCGCCATCCGGGGGCGCCGTGATCGGACCTGCGTCAACGCTCTTTCTCACAGGATATTTCTGTCCGCTTTTCCCATAGAGCTGCTGTTTTGCAACCGATGTCTTCCTTGTTCATCGGCGAAACGCTCTCACGATATTTTCCCGCCAAGTTAAGTATTGACGTACATGCATCACAATTATCTTTTTTAAGTTGTTGTTTGTGAAAAGGGAGCTTACTTTGGACGAGCACGTTTTCTCGGATGCGCTCGGGACCGGGCAGGAGACGGGAGACCTTCTCGAATCGAGGCAGATCCAGCCGGCCCTTCTTGTCAGCCATCCCTCAACCACGCACATTATAGCCATCTCACAAGGCATAAGTGGATATGTGTAAGGCACTCACAATACATAAAGAGGGACAATGTGCAGCACAATAATAGTGCGAGCGCCATCTCGAATAGAGTGCACTCCATTATGTACAGTATATATGTGCGTGTGAGGATTAGAGCGCCTGAGGGAGAGTGGGGAGACTTGTGATAGCAGTCAATGAGTGTGGGGGGCAGAGACAAAGGCGTTGCGTAAGTGGAGCTAATCGACAAGAGAGAACAGGTATATGGATATGTGTGGGTGTGTGGATGAGAGAGAGAGGATGGGACGGAGAGTTTGTATAGGGATAGTGTTGGAATGGGATTGTAGTGATCCGTGTGTGGGTGAGAGGGGGTGGCGAGAGATTGCTGTGTATCCGGAGGGCCGGCGCGCAACTTGACCCACATCCTTCTACCCGCAATCAACACCACCAAAGTGCGACTCGAATACAGCCGAAAAACCAGCGACACAGACACTCTCCCATCTAATGATCGACGCTAATTGAGGTACACCGTGAAATCATGTCTCTTCACTTTTATTGTAATATACAAATTCGAGAAAAAAAAATCAATGTATTACAATTGAGTTATGACATAAATATGACATTAGTGCGCATATAAAAACAACACTACAGAAACATCAACATAGGGAAAGAGAAGTGACGCCGAAGTCTAATACAATATATAGGTCGTGCGACTAGAATTTGCGACAATAGTGACCTGCCTCACTTTACATTAAAATAGAGTGGGGGGGGGGGGGTTGGGTGAGTGACCGGAGAGGAAGGAGGAGATGGGTGAATCTATCCAAATAAAACGTATCCAATAGAACCCGTATCGTATTCACACTGTGGCTCGGCAGGACGGCAGTAGACTATATACTTCAACAGTGTATTATTGTAAAATATAATCATTACAAATTGATTGCTCTCTCCCTCCGCTTATTGTGGTCGGTGAGGGTAGATATTGACACACACACATACATATATAAATATTCCAGTGAATACGTAGGGACTATTTGTTGAATCCCTCAATAAGATATTTGAGACAAAATTGAAAGAATTTCCTGAAGAGGTTCTCGGCCTTTTCGTTGTACCTGAAATGCACGGATGTACGCACTGCATATTTGGCTGATGAGTGAGGTAGTGTCGAATGGAGCACCCTCTACTCACCTATCCTGCAGGACTTCGGATACCATGTGTAGAAAGGGCTCCTCCATGTGTTGAAACGCACTCGCATCCATACCGCTAACCTGAAACCGCACGTCAAGTACAATACAATACTTTCAATCTGTACACTACATTGCCCTTTCTCGCTCCGCACTCACTACATGCCGATATCGTATCCGCATTCACATGACTCCTCTACAATTCCCTCCTCTCTCTCTACGGTGTCCAATTCTCGCACGCCCAAATCGCTCAACACAATTAAAAATAACAGCGA
This sequence comes from Rhabditoides inermis, assembly GCA_963966185.1. Taxonomy (NCBI): domain Eukaryota; kingdom Metazoa; phylum Nematoda; class Chromadorea; order Rhabditida; family Rhabditidae; genus Rhabditoides; species Rhabditoides inermis. The sequence goes on along the minus strand of CAWZYM010000396.1, from coordinate 586,665 downwards.
GAGTGAAACGCGAGGTGTCGAAAACGCGCGCGTGTGTGAATGGGCCCGGCGGCAATGTGTGTTGGGAATGGCTACCTTTGTGCGATGCATCTTTCCGACGGCGGATAGACGGTCACACGCCTGTTGCACGTCGCCCGGCTTCTCCTCCACCGCCGTGATCACATCGTCGAACACCTCAACCCAACCGTCTCACACTGTCACATGTATGAGGGATACCTTGAGATACGCCCCGGCGACCGCTTCGAATCCTGGATCGCTGCAGCTCGCGTCTACTGTGCCGACGTTCTTGAGCTTCGGATAGAGGGCCTTGTTGTCGGCTTGTTGTGTGAGATACCTGAAAGAAGCACGCGTGAGGCTGACATTCGGACACTCTATTCTCTCATCACTGGCTCTATGAAACGTAGTGTTTTGTGAATCGGTTAGTCATTACACCTGCGTTCATTAGTAACATGTGTTTCTCACTGTTCCGAATAGTTTGCTGTCTAACAGTTAATAGTATGCCGACATATGCAAAAGTAGTAGATCATAAATTTCTATTTCATACGAAAAACTAATCTACTCGGAACCTTCTCCCTTCCCCCCCCTCTCTCTCTCTCTCTCTCTCTCTCTCCCTCTCTCTCTCTCTCTCTCTCTCTCTCTCCAGAAAACAAAGATTATGTCGTGCGTCAGATTGATCACTATAAACTCAGAAACCATCGCGGCATTTTCGGATACAAAAGCGGCGCATGAATATCAGAAGTCAGAAGACTAATGCGGTAACTATGAAGGATCCTAGTGATCAGCTAGCAGAAAGGGTGTTGCTTTGGCTGGCACGAATTGTGGCGTGACTGTTCGGATGTGAGGAAAGGAACAGCGTACAGGATGCGAGCCGTCTCTCTCTGGCCGTGGGACATAGACGTCGACGTCACGTCGCGATCACGTGAACATTGTAGATGTGAGTTGTAGCATGGAAGAGTGGATGTGATTCGTAGTGTTCACCACGACCACACTCTCTCCGCCCGCCACCCACTCTCGCTGTCCGTCATATCCACGTATGCTCATGAAATTCTCATCCGCCGCCGCCAAATCACCACTTTGGGTAGGAGTTCGCACGCTTTTCCGGGCTCTCTCACTGGAGCGACTGTCACCAGCAGGCGAGAGAGAGAGAGAGAGAGAGAGAGTGTTGTCAGGAGTAACAGGCACCGAGTACGGCAAAAGCAGGCAACAACTAACAACCACACTACCGCCCTACTTATCGCTCGCCCAATGAGGACCTCTCGATTCAATTGTCGGCCATACTGTGAACAGACTCAGAGAGAGAGAGTCAGAGAAAGAGGCAGATAAAGGCATAATAAACGCGTGCGGCCGGAAGGAAGTGGCGACAATGCGATAGCGATGAGAGTGCACGTAAGTAGGAAAGAGAGGATATGTGGTATGTGAACGACCTCGCGAGCAGCGCCTTGCCGCACTCCTTGTCCTGTCGGCGCACCGTCTTCCAGTAGTTCTTGAGGGTGAATAGCTCGCGGAAGTTGGGGAAGGGTAGGCGGGAGTCGCACTCGGGCGTCTCGGCAGCTGGCTTCTCGGGCGGCGCCTTGGCTGGCGGCGGCGCGGCTGGCGACGAGCTGCCCGATCCCATTCCAGCTCCACACACACCACGTCGACTAGGAGTGGCGGCGGCACAGTGTTGGCGGCAGGGGGTGCGTGTGGGGGGCGGGGCGACACGGTATGCATGCGCCCTCCCTACCTCCCTCTCTCTCAACCCACCCTACCACGCAACTCACCGCGACAGCAACAGCCCGCCCGCCTCCTGCCGCTTCCGGTCCACCGTCTTCCAGTAGTTCTTTAGCGTGAAGAAGTCCCTGCAACATCGCAACACGCTCACACACAGTCCTGCTCTGATTACAGCATACTTGTTAGGGCGCACACGCTAATAGGTGCTCAGGGACGTCTCATTACACAATCATTCACTATTGTTATCGCTAATTATGACGTAAGCGGAACGCGAGGGGATTGAGTGTGTGGTGGGGGCACAGTGTCCTCGGATGGCTCACCTGTAGGTGTCGAGTCCGACCCGCGAGTCGATGCTCTTCACTGGCTCCGGTTCGGGAAGAGGCGCCGCCTGTAACGACAACATCACAACCTGACCACACTACACTTTGCTCCCAACAACCCGGAAACGGAATTCAATACTCTGTTAGCCCTCTCTTAGTTTTTGCACGCATTATTCCGATTATAGCGCGCTGAAAATTGAGAAAGTTTCTTTACTCGACCGCGCGCTGCTTTTGTTGATATTGACGCAAATCTAGTGGCTACTTGTTGTCATGAGAGACGCACGGAGGCACTCTCTCTCTTCCAGAAAAAGGAGGATGGGTGCAACAAACACTCATTGCGACGCGACGCTCTTTTCATCTCGTTAGATGGTTAGATTAGCAGACTCACAATACAGCATTTGTACATAGCTGCGATGGCAAGCTGAGCGCGAGACGGTCACGCTGTCGTTACGAGTATTCAAGAGTAATAATACTATGCTGACGAGCTCGCTTCTCTCTCGTTTCGGGCGTGAGAGGATACGTGTGCGTGAGAGAACAAGTGTGGGAAAAGAGAAGACAAGTCACTCCCAATTACACCGCCAGCGATGGGCGTGAAATTAGCGGTGGCATATTGTGCGTGTGTTTGTTGATTGGAGGGAATTGGCGGGGAATGGCTTGCAGTGCTTGCGGACAGGAGGGACCGACGCCGCTGCTCCTTCCTTCCGCCTCCACCCCCAAAATGAAACACACTTCCCCTCCCGCCCTGTCTTCGCAAGAGGACACACACGCAAAACGAATTGGCGGATATTTGAAAACATGCATGCGAAATCACCTTCTCCTTGCTCTTTCCCTTGAGTTTCTTGAACATGGCCATTGTGGATGGAGAGAGCGAGGAGGGAGAGGAGAGAGGACGAGCCTACAAGATCACGCAACGGTAAATAAATAGACACGAACACCACACCGACAATAATAACGCGTATTACGTATTACGGAGACGGATAATCGATTCATGGAAAGGAACACGGGTAGACACAGCGAACAATGACGGCAAAAACACACTACTTTTTCGTGTTAAAGGAAAAGCGTCTCGAAGATTGCTATCAGCGAATTTGTGGGCCTATTTTGTCGTGGAGCTAAATTTGTGCGTGGGTGAGATAGAGACACACCCATACATAGAGAGAGGAGGAGAGAGAGTGAGAGGGAGTGAGAGAGATGAGGCAGGGAAGATTGGAAGAGCGGAAGAGCGGAAGCGGCACTGCAAGCGCTGGTGAGAGTGCGAGATAAGCGCGAACAGTGAGTGGAAAAGGCATATGAGTATGAGTGAATAGGCAAAGGCGTGGTGGTGACCTAGATGGATGAGTGTTGTTGGTGGTGTGTTGGCTGGTTGGCTGGTTGGTTGGTGGGGGGTGAGTGGGCTGTGTGGTGGTGGCAGAAGAGAGAGGATCGATTCGCCCCTCAGCCACTCTCATATGCAGACACACGCTGAGGCGGCGGCGGCGGCGGCCCGGCCCGCCCGCTCGCTCGCCCGCTCGCCTCGCCTCGATCGCGCGCCCTCTCCATGCCATCACATGTATGTGTGCGTGTATGTGTGTGTGTGTGTGTGCCCCCTCACAACATACACACACCCTGATTGCACCCACTGACTGTCTGCCAGCCTTCTCCCACCATCACGCCTCGCCACACACAGACAACACTCCGGATGCCGCAAATGGACGAGCAGTGAAGAACCACTGCGGCCCCCGCATCGAGCCACAATCCACAATCACATCGATTCGACGAATCGCGCAGCAACGTCGACAGTGAATCACGGCGCGGAGACAAAAACAAAACGGGGTATACGAAAGATGACGGTCGAAATTCGACATGCGAATGGAATGGGAAGTGATAATATAGGCGATGGAGAAGTAATGGGTGGGATGGGTCAGCGGGACGTGTGCTGCGGTGGTGTGGGGGCTAGGGTAGGGATGGCAGGCTCGAGTCGCGAGTCTCTCTCCCTCAACTGAAGCAGCCCCTAATTGGCCACTATGTGCGGTGCTGCGAGTCGCGACGAGAGGAGAGAGGGGAGGGAGGGAGAGAGAGAGAGAGAGACGATGCAGCTCCGCCCGAGAGAGAGAGAGAGAGAGAGAGAGAGAGAGAGAGAAGGGAGGGAGGGGAAGGAGAGCGGGCAGTGTGCTCAATCATGCAATGCAATGCTCTCCCCCCTTCATATCCACCACTCATAATAAACAATTCGCGAATCGAAATGTTTGGTGACGAGATCGTCGAGAATAGTTGGGGAAACGCATGACAGTAATCCTCTGGACACACACAGGCAGACGCGGGAATACGGGGTTAGAAGGGGGCGAGTTGTTGTGACTGCTAGAGGGGGTGGTTTTGGGTGTGACTCGAGTCGAATGGCAGCAAGGGAGTGGGGGGAGAGAAGGAGAAAGTAGACGAGTGTGCGAATGAACACGGGTTGTTGTGGGCAGAGTGAAGGGAGAGGAAGACGCAGAATGCGAGCAAGCGAGCGAGCGGCGGCAACGGCCACAGAATAGCAACAACAGATTATGCGAGAGGGGGGGGGAGAGAGTCATTCTCTTCTTCTCTTCTTCTCCAGGTGTGTCCACTGCACGACCACAATTAAGGAGAATTAAGCGGGCGCGTCGGGCGGGCCAAACAGTCCATCAATGTTGCGGGTGCTTTTTGCACCTCAAAATGCCGTGACATTCTGTTTTTAATATGAATGCGTGCTACATCTACATGCATATGCCACCTCTCCGAGGACTTCAGAGAGGCTGATGCAGTCAACACACAGAGGTATTGAGTCTATTAAGTCGTATTATCAATCCCAGATTATGCACCATGAATATGCCACTCTATCACTCACAAAAAAACTCGTGGTAATGTATAATCTATTTTTTTCTATTCTATTTTTTTCTGCTAAACAATTGGCGCTGACATGTTTTGTGTTGTGAGTGAAGAACATCATCAAACAGCACAGCATAGTAATTGTCAATTTATAATTTATTACAAGAAAACGTGTTTCCTTCACTGTAGCATTGTGTTTCGGGTGGAGAAACTATGCGCAGAGTGTGATGTGTACAATGTCGTGCGAATTTACATACGCGAGTCTCTCACCTGCCAATCAACCGATTTGTTCTGTAAGTTGTCGTGTCTGCAGTAAGCATATAGGTATACAATTATCGGGACAAGAGAAAAGCTGAGTGGGAGAGGAAGAGAGAGGGAGAGAGGGAGATCTATATTGAGCGAGGATGGATGACTGGAGTGGTTGTCCTTCTAGAGACTGTCGATCCGATGGATCAGCGACTGTAGACTCGACGGCTCTGCGGCCATCTCCAAAAATGCGGCACACCTGCAACACTCTCACGTTACGCAATTTTGTGTGATACTATATTTTCTAACCATGTGCACGCAGAGAAGAAAGGTTTACATTTCGGTGTTGAGTGTATGATTTTTGTGAGGAGAATTTTTGTAGCATTGTAGCGCTTCAAAACGGCACGCCATTTGTGATTGTATGCACAGGATAGAAGCATGCGAATGACCGCGGAAGGACACGGATACCGCTACATTTTCCGAGTCGACTATTTTAGTTGTGTGACGTCACACACGTGGCCAGTGCGCCTCGGTAGAGTATATTTTCGATGTATGCGTGCATGTGACGCGTATGTTTCACACACACACGACACACGAGACGAGAGAGGGAGGGAGAGAGAAAGTTAGATAGATAGAACTCTCACAACATTTCGGGAATAAAAAATGTAACATTGCTCCAGCAATCGATCTCCCATAGAAGTGCACTTTTGACGTAAAACTAAAACTGGAGTGCCCGCGACTCACCATGTCGTATTTGATGCTCCGTGATATTCTCCGAATGAAAGGGACTTTAATTGTGCGTTCGGTAATTCCGTCGCTCTTTCTATGGCGGTGATCTATAACGGAAATCTATAACGGACACAACATTTACACTTTCTTTGCAATTAACACCTACATTATATTGAATACTGTCCGCTCCGTTGAGACCAAACGCACCGAACAATAACGTGCAGTTTGACTGAAATGAATTCTACTCTATATAAATATATATATACACCGTGAAAGTGAATACCCTATAATCCTATAAATTATATTCGTTGCCATTGATCCCCAGTTGCCGAAAGTCAAAAGGTGAAAAGTTGCGCTTGTTCTTTTCTCCGGTTCGATCTCCAGCTATCCAGTTTCTGCATTCCATACCCCATACGTTCTCTGACGTAACGAGTCCATGGAACGGCATGCGCAAGACCACCCACGGCGTTTCAGTTCGCGGTGGTGATGTGTGAGAGGTGTCATATGTACTACACACCTGTTCGCATGGCACAGTGAGAGTGTCCTTTGTGCGCACCCGCACCCGTCCTTCCCTCTCCAATTCCGACACCTCCTGTAGGCGGGATGAGGACAGCGCATTCACCACCTCCGTAGGCGGCCTCCAAAACCGCACGTCCGACGGGATCTGAAAAACCGCATTCGATCATTGAAGACGGGAAGCGAGAAGTATAGCGAGAGTGAAAGCGGCGAAGGACACTGGTTCCACTCCCGCGCGACAGTCCAAGTGCACCCGATCAATCGAGTGCGATCAAAACAGGCAGGCTGGCGAAAAACACGTGACGGAGAAAGAAGTGACCTGTGCGGTGTGGTCTCCATCGAACAGCATGCGCGGTTCCAACCAGCTCTCCTCGCGTTCCACGATAGTCGTCAGAACGCCGTCCGACACGCGAGCGTGGTGGATTCGAAGGCTCAGGTCGACCTGCAGCATCTCTTCTCTCTCTCTCTCTCTCTCTCTCTCTCTCTCTCTCTCTCCATCCCGCTCCCTATCCCAAACCCACAGTGACGTTCCTGCGTGGCGGTCGGTGCGGCTCGTACTCGCTCATCATGTCTCCGAACTCGACCTGGTGCGCGGGTCTCTCGATGACGATCGGTGCGAGACCCCGCGACACCACCCCGCCAACACACAACAACCACCACCACATACCGTCCTGCAATCAACACACATTTCGATCCAACTCAATACGGACAACGCGAATGTACACAGTAGGCTGAGGCGTTATCCTGCCAGCCAAGCTGCCAAGACACTTATATTTTAGTGGTCGTCAATAAACCGCGCAATGATACATTGGGGATATTATAGGCGCGTTTTATGCGACAGCGGGACGGAGAGGGGAAGCTGGGAGGGATGAAAGAGGAAACGAGAACACATTGTAGAGAGCAAGCATACATACATACATATTGTGATGAAGGCGGCTTAAAAAGTGCATTTCACATCCCAGGTCACTTGTACATTTGAGTGTGACAGCCGGCGACAACAAAAATGCCGAAATGAGAAAAGAAATGAAAGTGCATCTAATTGCTGGGTCGAGGCGAGAGAGAGAGAGAGAGAGGGGGGGGGGGGAGAGGAAGAAAGAGGAAGAGGAAGAGTTCCTTCTCGCTCGAATTTGTGTTCGTTTGTGTGTGGCGCGTGGCGTCTCTGGTTTGTGCAGCAGAGGGTGTGATGGAACGACAGACATACATGTGCTCGTTCGAATTCGAGCCGCCACCGACGTGCACACACACACGCCAATTTGTGTCCTCTCTCTCTCCTCTGCCTCTCCTCTCGCCTCCTTCATAGCCGCGCGTCAATGACTCGAATTTCACAAATCCGTGCTGAAAGGCATCAACAAGCGAGTGGCTAGAGAGAAAATAGGGGAAAGTGCACACGACGCAATTGGAGTGAAACGAGTGTATGTGAGAGATGAAGCAAGGACATTGTCGACCTGTTGGAGAGATGGAGGGGAGGAAGAGGAGAAGGCACGATGTGATTTGTTTACTGGGTGAGAGGCTGAGCATACTAATGCGGGACGTTTTTTGATGGATGGCGGTAGTGGGAGGCGGGCGTGAGTAGATGGACAATGATACGCGGACAACGGGCTTCCTTCGGGAGACGCGCCAGCTCGGCCAGGCAATTATGCCTGCCCTGAGTGCACGATAACTCATTCCGCCGGGCCCCCACCGATCTTTAGACCGCGAAAACTCCTCCAGGGGAACGTGCTTATCATTCCGATATTGGCAAACGTGGGCAGCACTATTTCGAGCCGGTGAGGCGCACAGAGACATAATGGGAAATGCATGTGTACGTGAATGCAACACAAAGAGACAATTGTGATTTTAGACGCGCTTGAATGCTTCGGGATGGGTGTATGTTTGGGTGGGCGCGCGATTGAACATTGAAACAAGCCTGGGTGGAGGAGGAGGGGGAGGAAAAGAATAGAGGAAGGAGAAACACGCGACGACGGGCGCTCACACACACACGACAGCCCGTTGTCTCGCCTTCCGCCGTTCGCATCCCACATCCACAGCGTGTATATCCGGTGCAAGCCAATTTACGATTTCACACAATTTGCGTTATTCTCGCGGGCGCGCGTCCTTTTATTAGATTGTCACCCCTATCATAGTCGCAACCTAGAGGACTCATTCGGGCACGCAAACGCGAATATACTAGATTATGTGCACAGAAAGGGCGAGTGGTGAGAGGCGAAACACAGCGCGCCGTTAGCTATGCATTCGAGGCGAGTGAAGGAGTAGGAGTGATAGAATGGTAGACGTAGAGGAGGTCATTTCCGCCGTAGCCACCATCTCATTACGAATCCCGCAACGGTGCCGGCTGGATGGCGGGAAATTCATTTCACAGATATCATCGAGAGACTCAATTCACACCTAGGAGTAGAGCCAATACGCGGAATAGAGCTTGAGCATAATGTCCGCTCGCATACAATTGGCTCACACATTCCCATAACGAGCACTCATGATAATTCGATTAGTTTCGTGAGCGGACACACAGGGTGGTGGTGAGAGTGAGAGTGGGACAGTAATATGGAATGGCCGCTGCTCCCCCCGGCCGCTCTCCGTTCTGTCAACGTCTCAGCCGCAGCCACTCGCCTCGTCCGCGCTTATTTTCGAGAGCCCGCCCGGCGCCGGTCACAAAATAGATGACTGCACTCGCGTTCCACAAGATATATGTCTTCTCGCAAGTAAAAACGGATACACGCTGCCTGCCGCGGAAGGAACGAGGGAAGACGCGCCAGAAAGAGTAGAACGATTGACGGGCAATATGCGTTTCCGGCACCATGAAAAAGAGCCGGGCCTTCCCTTTCCCCGAGGAGCTATCTCATTGAATTGCCAGAGGCTATACCTATTCAGCTAGATATCACACGAGTAAAAACTCTTTTCAAAGAAAATATAGTTTTATATATAATATTATATCCAATCTAATAGTATTCAAATTATGTACAACGACGTCATTATGGTTATCCGAACGACTGACACTCGACGGCGAATATGACGACTCCGTTCTTGATCCACTGGCCCTGATCGTTGCACGCCAGTGTGTCTGTCACCTGCAACAACCGCATGCATTCCAAACTCCTCCATACATACCTCATCCATTCCCGCAGTATTGCCAGCCGCCCCTCCGTTGTACTGAAAATGGAGTATTACACACAAATGTCACCATGTGCTTGCCTCGAAATCGGTGAACAGCGCGTTCGGGACTCCTTGGCAATACAGCGTTCGTACCGCGCACCCGTTGACGATAGTAATCGTGTCGGAAGTCATCGGCAGTCCAAAGTCATTCACTGGCGTGGTGGTCAACGCGTCTTCCGCGCATGTTTGACAAAGAACTGAAAAGATATATTGAGAGGCAACAACACAAACTCAACCTGCTGCAGTTGTCGTGGTGGTGGTGGGTGTGGTAGTGGTAGTAGTAGTTGCGGTCGTGGTCGTTGTAGTTGTTGTGGGTGTAGTCGTGGTGGTAGTGGTAGGAGTCGTGGTAGTGGTGGTAGTCGGTGTTGTGGTAGTTGTGGTAGTAGTTGTCGTCGTCGTTGGGGTGGTTGTGGTGGTGGTTGTAGGAGTGGTGGTGGTGGTGGTTGTAGGAGTGGTGGTGGTGGTGGTGGTTGTAGGAGTGGTGGTGGTAGTGGTGGTTGTTGGCGTTGTGGTTGTTGTTGTTGCTGAAGTTGTAGTAGTGGTGGTTGGTGTTGTGGTTGTGGTAGTAGTGGTGGGAGTAGTGGTAGTAGTGGTAGTGGTTGGTGTAGTTGTGGTTACTGGGGTTGTGGTGGTCGTCGTAGGTGGCGTTGTAGTTGATACAGTTGTTGTGATTGGTATTCTTGTCGTAGTTATTATTTGAGGCGCACGAGGAGAAGTGGTTTGGGTAAGTGGTTTTGTAGTTGTCGAGCGAGCTGTTAAAATGGCATTGTGTAAGTATGTCGTATTATCTGAGAACTAAATGTTGTAATCGATTATATAAAGCTGTTTTAATAAAACTTTAATTCTACTAAAAAAAACATACTATATTACCTGGGTTCTTTGTGGGAACAGTAGCCATACATTCATAACTAACTTGTATTAATAGAATGAATATGAAACCGCAGATGATCATGACTGACTCTAGGCGTAATCAACCGGAGTCTGGAATGGGTATTTTGCGCGAACACTATGCGTGTCAAGTGGTATCCGCACTCTCAATGAAAGTGAATTCTCTCCTCAAGAATGAAAGACTCCTGTCTTCTCATCGAATGCCTCTACCAAACAAACAGAACACTATTGTCGAATGCACATTTTATTTCTTTGTGAATCACATTTCACATATGTACAAACAATGAAGTTCGGATGTCTAATGGTATTCTCCCACAACGGGGGCGGGGGCAGGCTCAGAGTAGGTCTGAGCAGGGGCGACCGGAGCCGCCTCGACGGTCTCCTGCACGGTGGCAACCTCGGCGGCCGGAGCATCGCTATCGTATCCACCCGCACTGGCGGGGGCGGGGGCTGCGACGACTGTGTTCTGGACGGTGGTGACAACAGCGGGCGCAGAAGCCACGGGTCCAGCGATCGAGCCACCAGCGGAAGCAACACCTTCATATCCTCCGACAGCGGCGGCAGGTCCGGCCGAGTAGGCGCCTCCAGCGGGAGCTCCTCCGAATCCCCCAACGGGTCCTGCGGCAGCGGGTCCGGCCGAGTAGGCGCCTCCAGCGGGGGCAGCACCACCGAATCCTCCGACAGCGGCGGCAGGTCCAGCCGAGTAGGCGCCTCCAGCGGGGGCAGCACCACCGAATCCTCCGACAGCGGCGGCAGGTCCAGCCGAGTAGGCGCCTCCAGCGGGGGCTCCTCCGAGTCCTCCGACGGGTCCGGCTCCAACGGGACCAGCGGCGTAGGCGCCTCCAGAGGGGGCAGCTCCACCGAATCCTCCGACAGCGGCGGCAGGTCCAGCCGAATAGGCGCCTCCAGCGGGGGCTCCTCCGAGTCCTCCGACGGGTCCGGCTCCAACGGGACCAGCGGCGTAGGCGCCTCCAGAGGGGGCAGCACCACCGAATCCTCCGACAGCGGCGGCAGGTCCGACCGAGTAGGCGCCTCCAGCGGGGGCTCCTCCGAGTCCTCCGACGGGTCCGGCTCCAACGGGACCAGCGGCGTAGGCGCCTCCAGAGGGGGCAGCACCACCGAATCCTCCGACAGCGGCGGCAGGTCCGGCCGAATAGGCGCCTCCAGCGGGGGCTCCTCCGAATCCTCCGACGGGTCCGGCTCCAACGGGACCAGCGGCGTAGGCGCCTCCAGAGGGGGCAGCACCACCGAATCCTCCGACAGCGGCGGCAGGTCCGGCCGAGTAGGCGCCTCCAGCGGGGGCTCCTCCGAATCCTCCGACGAGACCGGCTCCAACGGGACCAGCGGCGTAGGCGCCTCCAGCGGAGGCAGAACCACCGAATCCTCCGACAGCGGGGGCTCCTCCGAATCCTCCGACGGGTCCGGCTCCAACGGGACCAGCGGCGTAGGCGCCTCCAGAGGGGGCAGCACCACCGAATCCTCCGACAGCGGCGGCAGGTCCGGCCGAGTAGGCGCCTCCAGCGGGGGCTCCTCCGAATCCTCCGACAGGTCCGGCCATAGGAGCGGCCATAGGAGCAGCATATCCTCCGCCGACAATAGGTCCAGCGGCGGGAGCAGCATAAGACGCGGCAGGCGCCACGGGGTACGCGGCAGGAGGAGGCGGGGCTCCGCAAGCAGGAGCTCCGCAAGCGGGAGGCGGGGGCGGTGCGCAGGCCGGAGCTCCACAGCCTCCAGCAGAGCCTCCTCCTCCGAGCAGGTTGAAGAGGAACGCGTGGGAGGAACCAGCGAGCAGAGCGAGAACGATCGAAGCCTTCATGTCAATTGGATCAGAATGATACACCTTACAACACGTGCCAGCCTTATATACGAACCTGTCGCTAGAAAAAGTGCGCACGGCCTTGCCCTTGGCAGCACTTTTTTTACGCCTGCTGCTGATGTGAAATCTAGATTTGCGATGTCGTTACGTTGTTCTGACAAAATGTTTTCTCCCCGCACAATACATGAATAGGTTCAAGTTCAGATAGCCCGCAATAAAACACGTTTTTTGTTCGGTGTTTCAAAATGGCACTTGCAATCTCTCGATCTCGAGATAACATTATGTGAATGAATAATGTTTATTTATACCATTCAATGTACAGACAGTGTTTCAAAAAATAGAAGTATCTAGTGTCTGCGATACGGGGCAGGTGCAGCGGGAGCAGGAGCGGCAGCAGTCTCATCCTCGGTCACATCATCGTAGATGGGAGCCGGCGCAGCAGCAGCCGACACGTCAGTCTGAGAAGTCACATCTCCGTTGTATCCAGTCGAAGGCTCGACCGGAGCAGGGACGAGAGGCTCAGGGGCAATCGGGGCAGGAGCGATAGGCTCGGGGAAAATCGTAGCAGGAGCAATGGGCATAGGAGCAGGAGCAATCGGGGCAGGGGCAATGGGCATAGGAGCAGGAGCAATCGGGGCAGGAGCGATAGGGGCGACTCCAGAACCAGCGTACGATCCTCCAGTAGTTCCACCAGTAGCTCCACCAGTGTAACCTCCGGTAGAGGCTCCAGCGCCAGCGTACGATCCTCCAGTAGCTCCACCAGTGTATCCTCCGGTAGGGGCTCCAGCACCAGCGTACGATCCTCCAGTAGCTCCACCAGTGTATCCTCCGGTAGGGGCTCCAGCACCAGCGTACGATCCTCCAGTAGCTCCACCAGTGTATCCTCCGGTAGGGGCTCCAGCACCAGCGTACGATCCTCCAGTAGCTCCACCAGTGTATCCTCCGGTAGGGGCTCCAGCACCAGCGTACGATCCTCCAGTAGCTCCACCAGTGTATCCTCCGGTAGGGGCTCCAGCACCAGCGTACGATCCTCCAGTAGCTCCACCAGTGTATCCTCCGGTAGGGGCTCCAGCACCAGCGTACGATCCTCCAGTAGCTCCACCAGTGTATCCTCCGGTAGTGGCTCCAGCACCAGCGTACGATCCTCCAGTAGCTCCACCAGTGTATCCTCCGGTAGGGGCTCCAGCACCAGCGTACGATCCTCCAGTAGCTCCACCAGTGTAACCTCCGGTAGCTCCACCAGTGTATCCTCCGGTAGGGGCTCCAGCACCAGCGTACGATCCTCCAGTAGCTCCACCAGTGTATCCTCCGGTAGTGGCTCCAGCACCAGCGTACGATCCTCCAGTAGCTCCACCAGTGTATCCTCCGGTAGGGGCTCCAGCACCAGCGTACGATCCTCCGGTGGGGGCTCCACCGACGACGCCGCTCATTCCAGAGTAAGCTCCCATAGGAGCAGACATGACAGGAGCTGCCATGGGCATAGCCATGGGCATAGCCATGGGAGCAGGGGGGTAGGCTCCAGCAACAGGGGCGGAAGCATAAGACGCTCCTCCTCCGCAACCGGAAACAGGTGCTCCACAGGCCGGAGCGGCTGCTCCACACGCGGGTGCTGCTGCTCCACAAGCGGGAGCGGTTGCCCCGCAAGAAGATCCGCAAGACGGAGCCGGAGCGGGGCTACAAACAATGAAGGTAAAAACGACAAAAATATGTATTGCTCACCAGCAGCTAGATCCTCCCGTGTTTCCGAAGAGAAAGGCCTGAGAGGCAGCGGCGGCAGCCAGAACAGTGAACACGGTTCTCATTGGGAAGTGTTTGATCGGTAGGATGCTACTTCTTGCCGGCGGTGAGTTTATATATCCACCCGTTAACTATGCGTCCTTGGCCACCGGTTACGGGGAAGAGGTTTATCGAGTTCAGCCTACAAGTGTCCATCTAGCGAAAACCCGGAGTATAAGATCAAACGCAAGTATTTGCACAAACGAAATACCGACGAAATGTTTTTTGTTGCTTTTTCTTTTCACATCATTGAAGGTGAGGTAATAAAAATGAGGTAATCAAACATATTGTAACACAAATTTATTGTTCATTTTCTAAAACTATAATCAATAGTGAATACGACAAACACAAATTTATGTATTAAAAAATAGAGACTTAACAATATTTCATAACATACTGTTGCTGTTGGATTTCAAGATCCAGTTGTTGTTGGAATTCAAGATCAATTGTGTAATTTGTAAACTAGTATAACTTATTTTAGTTGGAACAACAAACTACTATATATGTTCACAGACATATAGTATTTTTCATTGCATTATATTCTCATGTGCATGTTTTGAGCAAATACATAATATCAGACCAAGTATGTTTTAATATTTATTGTTTCATGGATCAAAATGTACAGACAAACAAAAATGAAATAATCTAGTGCTGAAGATGCCTCAGATACGGTTCGGTAGTAGTAGTGGCTGGTGCGGGTGCTGTCTCGTCCTCGCTCACATCATCGTAGATGGGAGCAGGGGCGGCGGCAGAGGACGCATCACTCTGCGTCTGAGAAGCCGCATCTCCATTGTAGCTAGAAGCAGGCTCAACCGGAGTAGGGACGATGGGAGCAGGAGCGACGGGTGCGGGGGCAACAGGAATAGGATTCACATCAATAGGAGCGATGGGAGCAATAGGGGCAACAGGAGCGACAGGGGCAACTCCACCAGTGTAACCTCCAGTAGCAGATCCAGCATCGGTGTTCGATCCTCCGGTAGCTCCTCCAGTGTATCCTCCAGTGGCTCCTCCAGTGGATCCAGCACCAACGTAAGATCCTCCGGTAGCTCCTCCAGTGTATCCTCCAGTGGCTCCTCCAGTGGATCCAGCACCAACGTAAGATCCTCCGGTAGCTCCTCCAGTGTATCCTCCAGTGGCTCCTCCAGTAAATCCAGCACCGGCGTAAGATCCTCCGGTAGCTCCTCCAGTGTATCCTCCAGTGGCTCCTCCAGTGGATCCAGCACCAACGTAAGATCCTCCGGTAGCTCCTCCAGTGTATCCTCCAGTGGCTCCTCCAGTAAATCCAGCACCGGCGTAAGATCCTCCGGTATCTCCTCCAGTGTATCCTCCAGTGGATCCTCCAGTAGATCCAGCACCAGCGTAAGATCCTCCGGTAGCTCCTCCAGTGTATCCTCCAGTGGCTCCTCCAACATCGGATCCAGTTCCGGCATAAGATCCTCCTGTGGCGGATGCTCCACCAGCGTATCCAGCATCAGAAGCTCCAGCGTATCCTCCGGTAGCTCCTCCAACAACACCGCTCATTCCAGTGGAGTAAGCTCCCATGGGGGCAGACACAATCGGGGCAGTCATGGGCATGGACATTGGCAGAGACGCGACAGGGGCAGTGGGATACGCTCCAGCAGCAGGAGCAGTCGCGTAGGACGCAGCTGCGCCACCTCCACAAGACGAACCACACGCGGGAGCGGGAGCAGCTCCACAAGAAGATCCGCAAGACGGAGCAGGGGCAGGGCTGGAAGGCAATATGTGATATCAGTAACTTCATTTGTATTGATTCAATGTGAAATACGCACCAGCAAGAGGAAGAAGATCCTCCCAGCATTCCACCGAGGGATCCGAGGGATCCAAGAGAGGGCATGCTGAGACCTCCGAACAGGGATCCCATGCCTCCGCTGCTACTCCCACATCCGCACGAAGGAGCGGGAGGAGGAGGAGGACTGGATAGTATCATGTAAAACGATATTAGGATGGTGCGTGGTGTATTTTAACAATTAACAAAACAAGTAAAGTTTACCAGCAGCTGGATCCTCCTGAACTGCCGAAAAGGAATGCTTGAGAAGCAGTGGCGCACGCCAATACAACAAACACAGTCCTCATTAGAAAATGTGAATGATCCGGAATGATGCCCCTGTGCAGCACGGAGAGTTTATATATCGTGCAGTAACTATGCGTCCGTCCTTGGGCACCGGTTGTCTGGGATGCAACATGCAACTTATCGAGTTCCACATCCAGAATGCGCCGAGAAACTGCTTACGCAACACCTTTGTCTCCTGACGAATTGCTGCGAGATCTCATATCAGCCAAATTTACCCAATCCTTCGGACGTGCCATGATTTAAAAGAAATACAACATACTTAATTACAAAGAATCAAAAAAAGTTTATTTTATTGTGACTCATGCAGGCATGTTGATAGCAACATAGGCCGATATTAATGAATGCGTTTAAATGATCAACAAACATGTGCATATTCCAATTACTTAACATTAAGTGAATGATTGTTGAGTGTAATGCAACCAGTAATACAAGTTGAAGATGATGAACGTCATAGGGAATCCGATTCCTGCAACCACAACTACGTATGCGAAAATTTATGATAACTCTTACTTGAAAGCAGATCCACTCTCTTCGGTTTGTCATTGAACTCGGAGACATTCTGCCACCATCTGATCAGCCAATATTTCGACGGCTCATTCTAAACACAATATTATTGATTGTATACCCTTGGGGATACCTTTCTGTTCTTTGCATACTGCGATTGAAGTTCGGCTGCTTTGAGTCGCGCCTGTTCTTCTCTATGGGCGACCGACTTGGGCAGCCAGATATCCGAGTTGGTGGCCGGCAGCAGTGCCTTCATCTGCCGCTCCGTCTTCGCCCTCTGCCCATCCAATCGACCCGCCAGATACGTCACCCACGCAAACTCCAACAGAGCGCCGAAGATGAATGTCAAACAAGCTAAATGGCTAGTGTGTATTTCATTTCCCCTTTGAAACCAAACAAACGAAACCTAACCTCCTATCCACACGTCGATGGCCTTTATGTATGCCACAGGCGGCAGCTTGGAGTTAATGCCAGACGACTTAACAGATATCTAAGTGTTATATGGGAAAGTTGATGTACCTGCGTAGTCATGGTGAGGAGCGTGGTGACTCCGAGGGTGACTCGCGCCGGCACAGCAGTCCGATCCAGCCAGAACGACACCCACGAGACGATCACCAACATGGTCGACGGGATGTACAGTTGCAGCAGATAGTAACTGAACACAACGTTAATCAACACGCGCATTCGACGCACCTGAATTGTCGCTTCAACTCGAGTATGACTCGCAGACAGCTGTAGGTGCCGGTGTTGGTGCGGCTGGTGCAGTAGGTGGTGGTGACGTTCTCGAGCTGGAACGAGGGCAGCGACGATCCCAGACCCGTCTTCAGCTGCACAGGATCGATATCCTTCCACATGTACTCTGAATGAAAAGGTCAATTCATATCGAATCAAAGTGGCTACGGTAGCTACCGATGTCGTCGGTGGTGTACGCGTAGCTGGCGAGGTCGATGAGGCAGTTCTGCACGTCCATCGGGTACATGTGCAGGTGCATCGGACACGACAGCGTCAGCGAGATGCGCACACTGCACGGTCATCAGTACATGATGCTTTTGATAGCATACCTGTACAGGACGGTTCCATCCCGGTAAATTCGAATCAGCACATTCGGCTTGTCGATCATGTGCTTGGATGCGTGCTTTTCATTCTAAAGAAATCGCGTGTCTGTTTGGTATTGTTCGAATTGACTCACCTGAAAGAATGAATCCGGCATCCAGATCTGCTGTCCCGGCGGCAGAATGAGGAAATCAGGCAGATTTCCGTTGAGGTTGGCATATGCGAGGCGACTGTCCTGAACATGCGCATGGTCCCGGATGATGTTCACTTGCTATTGCGATTTGCGACTGCCTTACCTTCCATGATTCTCGGAACGTGAGCTGCGAGCTGAACTCCATGTTGACGTTGTCGATCTTGGAAATACTGAAACACTTTTACATTTTCTTCCTTCACGTTCCGTTGTACCTTCTCAATAGCATGTTGACGCGCACCAATACAGGCCCGCCGCCGATGACTGTCGCTGAAAAAGCGGGCAAACAATGCTGGCTACCAGACGAGCAGCGCAAAAAACGCGGCACTCGTAAGTGATCTGTCGGGAACTCACTGTTCTGACCCGGCGGACGCACCCGCCAGTCGTAGCCAGAAGACAGCAGCTCCTCGAGAACGTCCATGTCCGACTTCTGCTTGGCCAGAACTGAAGAACTCATCGATATAACTGTAAACAATGTGAAACAATGACACTCACCGTCGCCCATGTTGACATTCTCTGTTACGGAGACAGTGGTAGTTTCCGAAGAGATCATAGTGACTGTGGAGAGGGCAGAGTGCGCGTAGGTAGAGGTTCTGAAAATATGCATGTGCATTGGGACGATTGTCTGGACGCACTCTTCCTCGCTGGAGAGGTTCGAGTTGAGCAGTTCTGTGAGCTCGTCTGTCTCCTCCTTCTCCTCCTCTTCCTCCTCGATCTCCACCTCTTCCGGATCGCTTGCCAAATCGTCTCCCGCCACGTTCTCCCCTTCCTAGATTTCGATAGTTTTTTTATAAGATGAAGTACAGTTTTTGTCTACCGTCAGATCTCACAAGACACTCGATGTTTATATCGCAGAGTGGGACAAATGTAAACGCGGCTCGTGATCTCTTTTTTTCCACTTCGATCTCTGCACTGCCTCTTTCTCTATCTCTATCTAGAGTTATTTGAAAGCAGACGACGGAACAGCAATGAAATGTTTGATTTTTAGCGAGGATTAAATCAACACTCGATCGTGGTATCCCCAGTCTGATGATGATATAAGTATCCCACCGATATCGCGTTACTAATACGGCAGGGATTGCGAAACGAAGGAAAACGACCACGTAAAAGGAAACTACTCGACTTTGAAACAATCCTCAAGTTCAAATGTTAGAAAAAGCCTCACTTCGATTACAGTGATCCGCTGTCCCTGGTTTGCGAGTGAATTAATCTGAATCGACTGCGACCCATAACTGCCTGAAAAAAATCACTCGTACATCACAAAACCTTCTCACTCCACCCACCTTTTTGTCGCATTCGAGAAAGGTTTTTCGGCGGTTTCGCATCCACAAACACGGCGCATCTGAAAAAAGAAGATGAAAAAATCAGTCAGCGGTGTGCATATTACATTTCTTTCGCATCATGGCCAGTCGGAATCTCATTAGTCGCGTTTGCTCTTTTTGTGGCTCTGGTGTGTGTCTATATGTATGTGTGTGATTGGGGCAAGTGATTGTGTGGTGGTGCGGCTCGAGGGCCCACTTGCACACAATGACAACTCTCTTGGAACAGATTGAAGGCGAGAGGGCGCGAGGCGACCGCAGCAGCCACCTCAGGCATTGTGTTCGCGTGTGTGCCCCCAAAATGGCATGTCACGGCGAGTAAGCACTTTGTCGAAACACCGCCGCGTGATTTCGAGTGAACTCTCGAATAGCTACATATTGCGTGTAGCGTGTAGCACTCTCTCAACTCGTTCCTACATCTCCCGAGAGTGCCGCAGTTCTCATTACGTGGGGGGGATAGAGCGCAAACTCGAAAGAGATCCGACAGTACGCGCGGATTCGGCAAACACGCTGCGATCGGTTGCATATGACCGCATCATTCGAGCTAACACAGGTGCTATTGTATGGGTGAAACCGGGGGCGACAGTGGCCGGAACAGAGTACACATCAATTGTGCGTCCATTTCCAAGTCGGCAGTGAGGCAAGCTGTTTGTTGTGCGTATATGCACCAAACTACCACACGATGAGGCATGTTTTCCCGGCACGGCAATGCAAATCACGTTATTGCTCGAGAAATTCGATCGCATATCCTCGAATTGTACATAACAGAAGTAGTTTGACAGTACTGTACAATTTTTAGGTAGAAACTCGCTTGGTAAGCAATTAAATAGGATAAAAGGAGGACGAACCCTGTACAAAGGATGAAGAGTGCTAGCCAAACACGCATGGCAGCGGACTGGCCACGGCAAGTTGAGATAGTGGATGTGTAAATCGGCAATTAATAATTCGCGATTCGCATGAGGCTGCACAGGAAAGAGACTCACGTTTTGGCAGACTCGGACCGGAAGCCGCTCGTTTCTCTCCGCTCTCTCCCACCACACACACTCTTCCACCCCCTCCTGCCTTGCCACTCTTTGGCGCTTTCACTCTCTCCTCGTACGCCGCACTCTCGCCTCTCTTTCATGTCTGTTTCTCTAAAGCGTATGTGGTGAGTGTGCATCTCTCGTAGAGCTCCACCTCTTTTCAAGTGCGAGTCTCTTCAAGACTTATGAGATACATTTGATCAAATCAAAGATTTCTGTAGGATACAATAAGAAACTTTTTCATTCGTTGAAACAACACAATAACAATGAAGTCATATGATAAGATACATAAGTGTCATATGATAAACACGTCTACGTCTGACGATATATCAACGTCTTTATGAGTATGTAAATGTCAATAGAAAAGCAGAAAAGCATTGTCAAAACAAACGGAAAAGGTCAGATATGAATGTGAATTATGAACTTTTTTCAGTTTCAAGAATACGTATATTATTTAGTTTACTGTTAACTGTTATATATGTATTCTAGGATGCATATGTCTCGTTAGAATGAGAGCTACATTTAATTCAATGAATAAGCATTATTTTTTATTGAAATGTTGATTTGATGCATTCATGACAAAATCATGTAATATTTTCTGACTGGACGCGTTGTTTATAACTCGCGCGGAAATAGATCACAGAGTGAACGATGACCCCTAGGTACATTTTATATTTTAGAAATCATCTTAGAACGAACTTTAGCAAATACTTCTAACACATTGCTCATACCCCCTTCCTGTCTTCATTCATTTAAAAAAAAACTATCGGAAACTGAAAAAATGTTGCTGTCCGGCGATAGCTAACTTTTTATTTCTTTTTCGAAGAAAAAGACATACAGCATTGATGATCATATACATATATACGAGTTCTTTGCAAATACTTTCTTTTAGTTTTTTGGTTGCATGTTGTTCGATTTTCTAAGTAGTTGATCAATGAAGGTGAATCATGATTGTTGTGAATACAGTATGTTTTTCACAGCAAGAACTTTGGTCAACCAGAAATGTGTCAGGTGTGAAGATAACGAGTTGACAATTGAAAGATACCACGACTCTTGAATTGTCAGCTGTGGTTTGATCTTTATCAAACTTTTTGTTGAATATTTTGCAATGCAAATGAACTATAAAAAACTATTTCGTATCATTATACATATGTACGCACAACGTGAGAATATGTAAATCCCATCATATTTGATTGTTCAGATATCAAACATGAATGTTCACAAACAAACGAATATTTTATTGGATGTGTAGCCCTCTAAATTTATTTTAAATAAGTTGTGGCTCTGTGTGCACGAGAAATGGTATACAAAAAGTGAGAACGTTATGAAAAATTCAAAAAATTCTTATAGTGAAATTCTTGCATCACATGTTGCTTATCACTTAATAACTGTGTGCGAAGAATGATCTGCAAGATTGGATTTTAATGGCCTATAAATATTGTTGGATCGTGTCAGCTCCGCGATCGTCTGTTTCTTGCATGCTTATCTCACTTCCCGCACTCGTTTATGGCTCAGGTTCAAGCAACACTCTGACGACAAAAACTCATATCTCCCCCGTCTGGTGCCACCGATCTTGTAAAATACCTTATCAGCAGATTACAGTAGATTACTGTAAACTCATAAATTTTCTCTCTTTTTTTAATTCACAAAGAAGTGGAGTAGAATTGGAGAGTCACATTTGCAACAACGTCGGCATACATTACACACACGCTGTTGTTGTTGCTCTGGGCGTCTAGTCCACGCGTGATGCGCTCTCATTTCCATTTCGGGAAATTCTTCTCTTTGTAAAATAGGCATTCGGTCATTGGAAGGGTATGACCGCACAAAAAGCGTGTGATGAAGAGTGTACAGCGAATAATTTGAGAAAAGAAAGATCGGAACGATGTGTGACTAATCCCTTCTTTGTGTCTTTGTTTCTCCGGAGTTTAGAGAGTACTGATTACTGATAATACGTATTGGCAGTCAATCCGGGGCTTCCCCCATCCCTGCTTACCCTCTGTCCCCGGCCAATCCCGATCACTGTTCACCCGATAACACTCACCCGCCCACATACTGTATACCACTTTAGCTTACGCACTCAACAAATCAACGCACTCAACAAACGCTCGTAGCAGGGTTTGATCTCCATTGTTTGCAAGCAGTGAGGATATATAATGTTAGTTCCCACTGGAGAAAAGCTAAAGGTCGAGTGAAAATATCTGTGCTCGAAATGTGTGATGTTAGTCGCTGCTTCTTTTTAGCCCACGTCCAGAGCACGTGATTCTTTCTGTCTGCACCTCTCACGTCGCCACGCTCTCTCGCCGCCGTCTCGCCGGCTGCGTCTCTCGCCGCCTCGCCCTTTCCCTTTCCATGCGTTTCTCATTGGCACACGCGGCTGATGCAATAGCGGGCGAGGCGAGATCATTGGCGACGCCCCGCCCCCTCGATACAAATACAACTCGCCTCGTCTCGCCACCTCCATTCCACTACCGCATTGTACTCTCGCCTTCACTTCCCACTCCTCTCACTGACCGCCACTCTTTTGCAGAGAGTGAGAGAAACAATGACTGTGGAGCGTTTGCCGCAACTGCTCGTCTTCGGCTACGGCAGTCTGATTTGGAACCCCGGCTTCAAGTACCGTGTCTCGCATCGCGCCGTGCTCGAGGGATACGCGAGGCGCATGTACCAGGGCAACACCTTCCATCGCGGAGACGACCAACTGGTGAGCCTCTCTCATTTCCTCCTGGTTGTATAGCCGTTTGCTGCATGTCTATGCATTCCGGCTTTAGTCTGGATAACCCCTCGGGCTATCGATTGTCGTCTGCGGGGGAGTGCATGTGTGTGAGAGAGAGAGAGTGTGTGGGCTTGGTATTTGGGCAAAGTGCAAACGAGGGAAAGTCGCATAGTTGTCTAGGCCCAGTCTATTATCTAGTTGTAATGTAATGCACTCCTCTCCATCTCTCCCTCTCTCGTGTACTGTGACGTATCTTCTCTCGCATTCTAATGCGTAGTGACGTGGCTGTACTGAGTGTGTTCTGTTGCAGCCGGGTCGTGTGGCGACGATCGTCGCGGATTCTGACGCGTCGTGCAGCGGCGTGGTGTTCCAGGTTGACGGCGAGAAGGCGGTCCGCGAGGCGCTCGACCACCTCCAGGAGAGAGAGGCGAGTTCCTTTTCCATTTCCATTTTCATTAGTCACATGCTCTCGCTGTATACATTCGCATTCTCCCTCGCACGGGGGAACCCCGCGCTTTTTTCGCCCCGGCTTTTGCTCTGTCTCTCTCTCTGCCATCATGTGCAGCGAGAAAAAGCGAGTGAGAGAACACAAACGCAGTGTGTGGGAATGGGGGAAGCCGGCATTGCAGCCAGAGATCACAGCGACCAGACTAACAGTGGTATGTCTAGGTGGACAACGGCTACGAGCTGCGGTGGGTGGGCGTGCGGATGTGCGACGGCGAGGGCTTCTCGGAGCAGCGGCTGGCGTTGACGTGCGTGGCGCCGGAGGAGAACGAGTTCTACCTCGGCCCCGATGACGTGCAGCGCATGGCTGACGAGATCAGCCGCGCGCGCGGCAGAGCCGGACCCAACTACGAGTGAGTGCGCTCTCCTTCTCTCTTCAGAAGAATTCTTCAGCACAGATCTCTCCTTCTCTCATCTGCTGACCACATGTGCCATTGTCGAATTCTCTCATTGTAGGTATGTGCTGAAGCTGGCGTCGCACATCCGCGACCTGTTCCCTTCCGAGACGGACGAGCACCTGTTCGATCTGGAGCACCACGTGCGGGCGATTCTCGTGCGGTGAACCACCGCCGCATCTATGTGTATCCGATTCCATGTGTCTGACTGCCTTCAACGATTCCCTCACAGTCTTTCACACACACACACACACACACACACACACACACACACACACACACACACACACACACACACACACACACACACACACACACACACACACACACACACACACACGCACATAGCACTTCCCCCTTTGCCGAGTGAATTCGGGTTGTATCATATGTTACGTT